>CABHPR010130780.1:0-24511 GCA_902168415.1 Peromyscus melanophrys
CCTGCCTTCCCAAGGTTCTATCAGGTTAATATTCACAAACGCTAGAAAAACCCAGAACTGCTTTGAAAATATAAAGTCCAAAGTTGATCTCTCTACTTGGGCTGTAATGAACTTAGATGAAATTAGTCTAGCCACAAAGTCATGATGGTATGTGAAAATATTTGTTGTTATAGGCAGTTGATATTTTGTAACTGCTTTTATATAACACAATTTAGAGATGATGTCATATATTAAGACTATCCTTACACAACAATGTTTTTTATTTTTCAGAAAAAAATGCTTTATAAGGTAGTGATTTCTCAGGTTGATTGGTCTTTTCAAATTTCCTTTATTGTAACTGAAATAAAATAAAAAATAAAATGTAAACATACTTATTTGTGTCCTTACCAATACAGTCTCATTTGTCTTCATGTATTAAACACTTGTTTCATTTTCCCTTATGACTTCTACATGTAGAATTCAAACTGGAGAAGTAATAAATTCTCTGTTCTTTATTAGTATGATTTGAATATTAATGTGGTAAACAATGGTGAGTCCTCCTCATGGAATGGGTAGTATCCTTCATTTTTTTATTTCTGCTTCAACAATGCATTCACTCAAGATCTTTGTTCTTGTGCTGCTCTTCCCAATTTGCAGATATTTATATGTTTCCTATGTTTTCCACCATTTATATGTTTTCCACCATTCATGTTTCCTATGTTTTCCACCATTCATGTTTCCTATGTTTTCCACCACAAATTTTTCAACTGTGCTTTTGGTGCGTCAAGAATCTTAGCATTTTGACAACTTCAGTAACTTCAATCTACTTTAATCATTATGTGAACCCCTTTGTCAAGACTTTTGTTCTGTTAAATTGAGACTTCCCTTTTTTTCTCTTTTTTTTTATTGAGGATAACCGTCATTCTTAAAATAATTGCTACTTAAAACAAAGTGATATGTGATAATGTTTTCATATTTTGAAAGGAAAAAGGTTTCAATGTACTAGTTCCTTACACTAAGAACAATATTCATCTCAAATTAAAATTTAAAGTTGCAATAATTTAATAAATTGAACATTAGTTAACATGATTACACAATTTTGAGTATCTTTAAAATTAACTTAAGATTATACATTACTTAACAGTAGCCCATATCAAGTGAAATTTAATGGTTAGAAATTTATCACAAGTTCCTCATGCTCTGTTTACTTCTGCAATATGTCCAGCTGTAATTTTGTGTGATGGCCTCTCCTTGCTCTAAAGAGCTGCTTATTAGATGAGGGAGTGGCAGTATGCACAGGTAAGCCATAGAAGGACAGCCACTTAAACTAGGTCATTCTGTTTTGTTTAAGATCTTAGCTGCTGCTTTGTTACATCCATAGAATGCTGGTGGCAATTTGAATAATTGAGCTTGGGAAAATTGGTATGCTAATTTAATTAAAAATTCTCTGGCAGTTGTTCTTATTTTCCCATGTCTCATTGCCAGTACTTCTGTAAACTGTGGAAGTTGCGGAGGAAAATGCTTTTAATTTACAGCACTTTTTTTTTTTGGGGAGAAAATAAGAAACATCATAAAATTTTATTTAGTCATTTATCCAAGATGGCAATACACTATACCCAAGACTGCAGCCCTGTGAGTACAGAGACTTCCAGTAATTCAGCACAGACAATCCTAGTGCTATTTCAGGGAAACCTGATTGCATTGCCTTCAAGTAGAAAATATGCTCCTCAATGAGTAAATACATGCAGAAGGTTTGCCAGAGACCGTGTCTACTAATGATTTTCGGTACTGTCAGCCAGGGCAGCATGAGGGGAGGCCAACTTCAAGGATTTAACTCAGACTCTTGATGCAGATCATTGGCAGAACTTGCCTGAGCGTTCTATGTGTGAGCCACATAATTTCCTGGTGAATTATAAAGTAAGTGATGACAGTATGAACTTTTTTTTTGTGAAAAAAATTAACCTAAAATGTATTTCATAGACATGGTCGTAGCCTGGGGTCAGAAGACCTATATCTAGACCCACTTGTGCTCTGTGAAACAGTGAGAGGTTCATTTCCTGATCTGAATGTATTTATAGACATCTTATTTGAGATGTTAATTAACAGAGAAGAGAAATAGGACCTACAATAAAATGAAAATTCCAAAAGATTTTATTTACAACAGGAAAGAAAGGCCACAGAATATCCATTATCTTGTACAGTAAGAGTTAAAATAGCCATAATATAATACCAGGTGGTTGAATTTCAAGCATAGTCTAAAGTTTTGACCATTCATGTATTGTATCTTCTCTAAACTCATAATGTACACCACTGTGTACATCAGTGGTGATCTAGATATTTGAAATTAATAATATTCACCTCAGTGTGCCACTTAACACTTTTGCTGGGAATAACTTAAAGTTCTATTTAACTTGCTGATGTTCAGGGAAACTAATTCCATGATATTATGGGCCTGGGGCATTGCTCCATGATTCAGAGTTCTGTTACTACCAATAGCAAACATTACTAGTTTACCTCATTTTTCATCAGGTACAAATAAATATATAATAACAAATCTATTAAAACACAAAACAACAACAACAACAATAAAATAAACTCTAGGACTGTGTTGAAAGAGGATGCTAAGTGAGGAGCAATGGTTTTTAAATTAGGATTAAATAAATAGTTAGACAACCACCAATTTTTTGATAATCTTCCAGTGAAGAGTTACTTCACCTACAGAGTGAACTCTATTTTGATTCAAATATGTGGAGAAAAGCAGGCAATACCATGGCTGGACAGAGGCTGTCTTTGCTGTCCCTTCTCTTTGAGCACAATCTCCAGGACATAGTTACCACATCATTAAAAAGTCAAGATACGTGACGAGGCCATGTGGTGGGAATACTTGACACAACTCTCACTGAACTCTCAGTCAAAGACAGGATAAATTCTTACTGAGATGAGTGAAATGCTTTAGAGATGGTTCTCTTTTCAGGTGTTTTTTGAGTGAAAATATTTTTTATATTTTAAATTTATACATCATACAACATAAATTTAAATTATACAATAATAGTTAATCTAAATTATACAAACACATACATATCTATATCTATGTTTTTCTACCTGTCTATACATATATATGCATACACACACATATATATATTTCAGAAATTAAATGAACTGCATATCAAGAATATGTTATCTTTAAAAAAATATGCAAAGCACTCAGACTTTTCTCGGATGAAGAAACCTAATAAGTTTCTAAGAAAAATATCTAAATTGCAACCACTTTGCGGTAACATCTCATGTCTGTCATGAGAAGGCTTAAAAAAAAAAGAAGATAAACAACCAATTTTACCAGGGCTGTGAATAAAGGAAGCACTTGTATACCACTGATGGAAATAAAAGTTTACAATTATGTGCAAAAGTACTACAGAGATTCTTCAGAAAGATAAAATTGCCACATGACCCAGCAAACTCATAACTTAGTTTACATTCAAAGTACATGGAATCATTTTTTCCCAAAGGGTGGCAGAACTGGACTGTTTTTCAGTATTATTTACAAAACACAATATATAGTATCACAGAAAGTACCTGGCACTGGATGAATGGACAATGGTATGCTATAAACTCTTTTTAGTTTTCAGAATAACTCTGCTTCCAACTTCTTAAGTAAAGTATAATTCTGATGATTGACTCCTGTGATGAAATTTCTAGTTCAGATCAGTCAACACAAACATTTATAATAAGAAACACTTGTTTTGCATCCTACCTTGATACTTTGTAATATATTATATAGCAATAGACGAGTGGATCAGATGTTATCTATCTACTATAATAAATACAACATATTATGTCAGCTAGAGTATACATATGTCTGTCCTTTTTTTGGCAACTAGTCTTAATTATTTACTCTGAGTTCTACTTTAGCATGGACTAAAATTTCTCTAGTATTCTGATTTCTTAACCTAAAATTTCTCCAAGCAACTAAAATTAAACTGTCATCTACCCTGCTTCAAACTTAACACGTATTCCTATTTACCATCTCAAGTAAATAAAATTATAATTCAAAGTCATCTATCATTAAAGATCTATCAATTTTTACTTGGAGTGTTTTTGGCATCTGGTTTGATTATATTCCCTCAGTGGCATAATTGCTGAAAAAAATCTTCAATTTATTCAACGTATTTGTTGAAGTTTATTGTCCTGGATTTCCCTCATCAAATTTATCATTTACCAGCCATCTTCTGCATGCTGCTTTGGTTTGTATTTTCCAAAGAAAACCTAATAATAATTTTCTTCACTCACTAAAGCTTGCCCAGTCATTGGGCAAAACCAAAACTTAGTATAAGCCACAGTCATCCTATGATCTTCCCTGCTAGGTAGCCTCCCTGGATCTGTGGGTTGCAGTCTGATTGTCCTTTGCTTTATATCTAGTATCCACTTATGATTGAGTACATACCCTGTTTGTCCTTCTGAGTGTGGGTTACCTCACTCACTTGATTTGTTATTAATAAGCATTTTCCTTAGTTTCTAGGATGTCAAGTAAAGGATATACAGACATATCTCTTTGGGTACAGGAACTTGGAATTAATTAGATTCAGGGAGTTAACACAGTTGCCTCTCCTTATATTTGGTTTCTGCATGCACAGATTGAACCATATAGTATCAGAAATCTTTTCAAGATTGTAACTGTATTGATTTTGGAGAAATTTTTTTCTTGGCTTATTCCATAAACAAAACAATACGCTACCAATTTACTCAGTATTGATATTTTATAAGCAATTGTGGTGGTTTGAATAATAATGGCCTCCACAGGCTCCTGTATTTGACTGCTTAGTCACCAGGCACAGGCGCTCTTTGAAAGGATTAGAAGGATTAGGATCTGTGGTCTTTTTGAGGAAGTGTGATGCTAACAAGTGAGAACTTTGAGGTTTCAAAATCACTTCGTCGAGGCATAAAGGTAACCTGACTTCAAAACATGGACCAGAACATTGATGTACTGTTAAAAAAATAATAATCATAAATAAATAACTTTTGAGGAAAAGAAGAACTGAAGCAGATTTTGCAAAAAAATAAAGCAGACTTGGTCATTCCCTTCAACCACAACTCCTCTGTGGAGTAGGCCAGAACATCTTGTGCTTAGGACCAGTCCTCACAATGTAGAAAGACAGTTTCCAACAAAGAATACTAAGCGGTGAAAACATTTACAAACAATGAAGTATAAAAGCTGTTTCTGAGTCTATAAATTCATAGGAAATTTATTTTATCACATATTTTTTCATGAGGGGGGATTGTTTTGAGACTGGGGTTCTCTGTGCTTCCTTGGCTGTCCTGGAACTTTCTCTGTAGCCCAGGTTAGCCTTGAACTCACAGTGATCCCTCTGCCTCTGCCTTTCAAGTGCTGAGATTAAAGGCATGCACCACCACTGCCTGGTAGCATTTTATCACTTCTACTTCTTTTCCAAAAAGCACAGAGTTGGAAAGACAAATGTTAGCAATTTTAGGATTCAGGAGTCATGGAAGAGAAATTCCTGCCAGAGTTATTTTCTTTTCGTCCATCGCATATGTTTCACATTGTTTTATGTATAGAAAGGACAGTAGAACTTCTGAAAAGAACTCTGGAGTTAGCTGAGTTAGCTTACAAGTTGTATTTCAGAGACATGTAGACTTGATCCTTTGCATGACTTTCTTCCCCACAGCCTGTATGTGTAATAATGAGGAGGCACATAGTCCGTATGGTTAAGAATGCAGATTCATGTGATGAAAGGAAATTACGGAGAATTATTCTCTGTAGTGGAGAGTCTTTGACTTTTTCAAATGGTTGTGGTGATATATTGTGTACCCTAATAAGATTTGTCTGAAGATCAAAGAAACAAAGGAACAAGCCACTGCCATGTCTCACCTTACCAACTCAATGAATCCTCTGTTTGAAAGCCTCTCAGGCCGGGCGTTGGTGGCGCACGCCTTTAATCCCAGCACTCGGGAGGCAGAGCCAGGCGGATCTCTGTGAGTTCGAGGCCAGCCTGGGCTACCAAGTGAGCTCCAGGAAAGGCACAAAGCTACACAGAGAAACCCTGTCTCGAAAAACCAAAAAAAAAAAAAAAAAAAAAAAAGAAAGCCTCTCAGTCCTTAGCTGAAAGGCCTCAGTTGAAAAAGCTTCATCCAAAAAGCCAAAAAGCCTTATACATCTTTCTCTGCCCAGCTGTATTACTTCCTTCATGTGCTGGGATTAAAGGCATGTGATTCCCAAGTACTGGGATTAAAGGTGTGTGCCACCACTGCCTGACATCTATATTTAATCTAGTGGCTTGTTCTGTTCTCTGATCTTCAGGCAAATTTTATTAGGGTATACAATATATCACTACAAATGGTGATATTATGTATGAAATGTACAAAGAAAACTGTCCTTATATATAAATATAAATATTTAAAGAGACCAGTTAGTTATAGAATATAGAAAATGAAACACAAACTATAAACCTGCTTCTGTTTTAGTGCAATATAGTTCATGTTCTCCCATTAATAAAAAATGTTAGATATCACATAGTATATAGAAAACTGATTAGTAATGTTAAAAGTATTATAAATTATAAAAATTTTCTTGAACATTTACACATATTTTTATCATTATCTATCATCCATTTGTTTATCTGTCATCTATCTGTATGTATGTATATATATATATATATGTGTGTGTATATATATATCTGCACACACATATATTCATATTTACCTGCATGCATGTATATATATATATATATATACATATGTATATCTACCTATATCTACATACATGCAGAGAGATAGATATAGTCATGGATATAGTTTGATTTGTATCTGTTTCAGTTTATTCATATTTAGTGAAGCTTAGTTTTATTATTCTACATGATGCGATAACACAGCCACTTGACACACACACGTTATAAGAAAGATTAAGCTCTGTGACTGGAGACAAATATTTATATGTCTTTTATTGGCATTTCTTCACTGAGAAGCATACATATGCATTTATACTTAAAATTACAGTATTGATTCTCATTCTTGTATTGAATGGAAATTTCTCAAAATTAAGGTTAATTTATTGAATACTTTTAAATATAATTCATTATTAGGTTAGAATTATGAATAAAAACAGCAGACTATGCGTATCCTTCAACACTATAGCTATCATTCCTATCTTTGAAATATATTCTGGTGTTACCATTCTTATTGTTTCCTGTTTACTTATAATCCCTGAAATATTTGTACTTAGTGTCTTCTTTATTCCTCTTTCATGTCTTCTGATTTTTCTTCTTACATTCTTTTAAAGATAATATTGTAAATTTCATTAAATTGAAATTCACTAGCCATATTGTCACAAAATGAGAATTTGTTTAGTTCTTATTTCATACAAGTGAAAAAAAGGGATAACTAGTGTGTTAATATTATGTATAGATTTAAAGACAATTGGTGAACTAAAAGGCTAAAATGGATAGAGAGCTTATAGTAAAGAGACTTTAAGCTAGAGACACAGTAAGTATTACACGAAGAATATTAAGAAAGGACAACTACAATTGGCAAATCACAAAATGCAATGCTGGGAAACATTGCTTATAAGGACGGCAAAATTCAATTTAAGTAGGACATTGTGTTTACAATACCTCTATCTAAGTGTTATGCAGACCCGATGTTTAAGTCATTTCAGGTAGAGGATGTTGGATATAAAATCCATTTGGCCAGAGCACAGATATGTTGTTTGGGAATTAACAGAGGAGGCCAGCTTCACTTGTTAAAAATCCAGGTCCACAGTAAATGTACAAAGGTAGCTCTGGAAACTTCCTTTTTTCTTCTTTCTTGTTCTAAAACTCCAATTATTTCTTTGCAAAATGAAGTGCTGCTAATGAGAAGTCTGATTTGTTTTTCTTCTGAATTTTATTTTCTAGTGGTTACATTTCATTTTATTCTGTGTTACGTTATTGGAGATGGTGTCTTGTATCATATTTAATGTGCACAAAATACTGCTTTCTCCCCTTGGCATTGCATTTTCTCAGGCTCTGTTCATTCATTCACGCTTTGTGTGCTCCAGATCCAGCAGCTGTGCTCATCTCTCCGCATAGCTTCTATTCTTTTCCTGAACAGAAACTTTCATGGTTCCCTTCTTGCTCATTTTTACAAAAATTCAATGTAATCACTAGCTTTTTTCTTTATCATTTAAAACAGGGACTTTAAAGAACCACTTCTTGGAAATGCTTACAAGAGACTGGCTTCTTTCCTGCAGTTTATTGGAGCATTTTCTTAGCTGAATTGTTTCAATTCACTGGGGACCCTTCCTGTCAGCATCTTCAATCAGTTATCTTGAGAAAGTGAGTTTATGTAGAGAAATCTTCCCCAATAGACAGTTCTTGAGAATAAAGGCTTACCCAACTCTTTTCTATAAGGCTAAAATTCAGCTGGTGGTGACACACATCTATGGTTCAGGGAGTCTGGAGTCTGAGGAAGGAGGATCACTATGTGTTTAATATTAGCCTAGACCATACTGTAAGTTCAAGGTTGGCCTAAACAACACCGCAAGACACTTCCAAAATAAAATCTAAAGAGTTAAAATTTGAAAAAGGAAAAGGTACATCTCAATATTGATGGGATATGGTGTATAAATTTTCCTGTGAATTATTCATGTTGCCCCTCAGTCCCAATCATCTGGTTACCCACTTGGGAATAGACCACCACTATATTTCTGTCTCTCCCGCTTTAAAACTTGATTGGGGAAGCTTTGGATTGAATTTGGTAGTGTTTATACAAATTCTCTCATGAAGTGCTTGGAATAAGCATCTGTATGCATTCAGTGTAGGTGGAATTTTACATGGATCCTTACATATCTCAAGGGTCAAAGAACAATACTGAGGAGGAGGCAAATGAGTATAAGAGTTGTGTATGGGGAAGAGTCCTCTGAAATGTTGTCCTCAGTTTATGGCGGGGTGATTGTACACAGAAAATCTCAGCAGTAGTGGTTACATGCATAAAATCAGGCTTGTTAAAAGTTCCAAGATAAAATGTGTGGCTGGACACACTTGGGGCCCCGCCACCAGATGAACCATTATTGAAAGCCAATCACTGCTTAGAAAGGGATAATCACTTTTCTAGGCTGTTATTACATGATTCTGGTAACAGTTGGAAATAACATATAATATTGATCCATTTCCTCCTTTTTTTGTAGTTTTCATGTTACTCAAGCTACCAACTTTATTAAATTTGCACTAGTATTTATAACCTGCATTATGATGATGCAGAAATGCTCAGCAGTTAAGAAAGCTTGATGTTCTTGCAAAGAACCTGAGTTTGGTAACCAGGACTCATATAAAGTAGCTCAAAACAAATTGTAATTTTTAGCTCCAGGCAATCTAATGCCCTCTGCTGGCTTCCGTACGTACTTGAAGAGATAAGCACATGTACACACACACACATGCACACACACACATCAATACAATATAAATTAATTTTTAAAACTTTAAAAAGTTGGGCTGCAAAAATGACTAAGTAGCTTTAAGGCTCAGTTGCACTTCCAGAGCACTTGAGTTCAATTCCCAGCACCCGTGTGGCAGGTCACAATTGTCTGGAACTCTAGTTCCAGGGGATCTGACACCCATACAATGCACAGAAAATTTAAAAAAAATTAAATAAATTGTTTAAAAATTATATCCTGTATTTATCTTTGTTTTATTTTAATTAAATATAATTACATGATTTATCCCCCTTCTTTCTCCTTTCAACTTATTCTTATATCCTCTTCACTTCTCATGTCCTTTCAGTTTCATGGCCTCTTTTTTTTTTAAATTATTATTGGTCACATATATAATATTAAATCTAAAAATACAGTCTGCTGACCTCATTTCATATTCCTTGTACATATATTTTGGGAGGCTGATCACCTGGAATTGGATATCCATTACGTTGCTCATTTGTGTTTGTGCCCTAATGAATCATAACTCCTTCTCTTGCTTCATGGTCTTCCTTATCAGATAATCACTTCATTGAATATCTTGCTTCTTCATATGATAATATTTTGCCTAATTTTATCCTATCTTAGAAATTTTACAGCCTTCCATTTCCTAACTCTAGTGTACTCATCATTTTTTTTTTATTCATTTAACAACATTTTATCCATATTCACTCTTGTAGGAAAGAGCACAGCAGCGGCAGCAGCTGTGTCTTACCAAGAGGAAACAACTGGTGTCAGTGGTTTCAAGAGGCAGAAAGGACATAGATTCAACAGTAACAGCTCTCCAGAAGTAATTGTGTGCTCTGGCATTTATTGTCAGGACAGCAGGCATTGTCTAGTTCCTTATGTCAGGAATAATTTAGCATTTATGTGGCACTTTACATTTTCAAAGTGCTTCTCGATCATTAATAAAATATTTCCCTTCTACATTCCTGTCAGAGAGGTCAGTATAACTACCAGTAACTAGAAGTGCTTAATAACAAATAGTGAAGGAGTTACTATAATCCTCTGTGCTTCATGGGATTAATTTGAAAACTCTATGAAACATTCTTTAAATCTGAGCATTTATTAAACCGATTGACTATAGTGCTTTAAATTCCATGAATTTAAAATAAGGGTAAATTACTCTAAATGACACCATGACAAGCTTAACATCATAATTCCTCTTCCAAAATCAGGTTGTAGTCAGTGGAGTCCAACAACAAATATGCAGTAAGTATTCTCTAGACCCTGGCCTATTGTATTACTAGAGGAGAGAATTGGAGAATTCCTAGTGTTTGCAATATTTTACTCAAAGTTGAATAATGTAACAGAGATCGATTAAAGGTCAAAATCATATTTGATAAAGAATGTTGATTCTCCAATCACTCTAAGATGAGTTAAGTCAGCATTATATAAGTAGATCGTGAACATGACAAGCCCTGTCTCCAGATGTGGGTGGACCTAGACATCTGGGGAACACCATGCTCCTTTGTTCAGGATCCACAGTGCAGTTGCCATGGCTTCCAAAAGCTGTCTCTTAAGGATTTTTAGTAAAGTATATATCACAGGGACATTTTTATATGCTTAATGAAAAAATATTTTAAGAATTAATTTCTCATTTTGTTTTCTTCTTTAACATGATCACATGTGTCCTTTGAAACATATGTTTGTATTATGCAAAGTTCCTTTAGAATACCTAACTGAAAGCAATGGGAGGAGGTGGGCACCAGAGACAGGTGGAATACAGTAAAATAAAGAGGACAGAAGATTGTCAAAGAGGTTAAAAGGATTAGCCCTTTGATAAGGTAGAAATCCCAGGGATGACCATTTTCTTATGGCTTGGTGTTCACACAACTGGGCATAGATGAGATGTGCTTTCTTTCTTTCATTCTTTCTTTCTTCTTTCTTTCTTTCTTCCATCTAATAGAATATGATCAAAATGATAAGATTTTATACATGTAAATAAATTCCCCCAAACAATTATATTTAAGCCAATCAAAGTGGATAGATACTGCACTGCACTGGACAGGCTGAGCCAGATAAAAACACTTAAAATAGGAGTAAGACTCCCAGAGTTCCTCCCTTCACTGGCTTGATCAAGTAAGTGTTCTTCACACGGAAACCTGTGCAGGACAGATGTGCAAATGATAAAGAATGTTCCAGTACTCTCTAACACCAGAAGATGCCCTGTACAGAAGGCCAGCAGAAACCTACTGTCCCAGCCACACATTCACAATGAAATGGTAGTCAGACATTTGGATTATGTTGCAAGTGGGCACTTCACTACATGAGAAACCTATTATAAATGTTTTCTGGCTGACAATGCAAACACTACTTTTTAAGATTCTCAGCAGCAGTACCAGCTTCACTCTTAGGAACTGTGAGTTAATGATGACAAGTGGTAGAAAACTGAAAAAGTGTGTGGTTTCACAGTTTGAAAATAGGAGTGGAGCATTGTGAGGTGCTGAATTCTCTTTGAGGCATAGGACTGAAATCTGTCTTGGTCAATTACTTTTAGGTTGTAGGAAGGCTAAATTCTACAAATCAAAACCAAATCACTGTTATCTAATTAAATCTTTATGATTATTTCCCAGCATGAATTCTATTATGTTTCAATTATTAAATATTCAAGAATCACTCGCAATGGTCATTTTCCACAACTTTTAAGAGCCACATCAAAACTACCATTTCATGTCATTGTACAGATATAAGAAATAGTCTTACAGTGTTCCATACATTATACACTAAAATAAATATGAATGTTTAATTAGTAGAATAGAAAAGTGAAAAATCTGTTATTCAGTTTTTATTCCTAACTTTGTAAACAATGACTTGATCTTTTATAAATAAGAATCTATCAATATTTTATATTTATGTCTGATTCTGAAGTATTTAACATGTGTTGTCATTTTATTGGAAATGGTTCTTCAGTGATAAAATGAAACTGAAACATATATTTGATATGATATTCTATTATGTTCTGACATTCTAAAGGTACTCACAAAAATCTACACTCTGTAGTAAAGGCAATTCTTCAGAGTTCTAGAATTCAAATCTGATCAAGAAGATTCTTGTAATATTTATGTCCAGTTATAGAAGTATTTAAATTTTTGATAGGAAAATAAATAGGAAAGCCACAGAGTAAACACAAACACACATGCACACACATGCATGCAAACACACACACACACACACACACACACACACACACAAATATATCTCACAGTGATTGGCAGACTGTACAAACTGGATCAGGTAAATTGTACATTTTTGATAGTAGATATCTATAGGATGAAATACAGTCCTATGTTTGTTCTTGTCAGAGTTTATATTGCTATTAGTGGTGCGCCATTAAATAATTAGTCAGCTGACTATGCATATTTTCCCATGAAATTACATTGAAGGACTGTGTAAAGAGAAAGAAGAAACAGTATGAAACAAATAGATGGTGACACCATCCCAACAATCTCCTGTAGTTGTTGACAGTGTGAAACTTCAATCGAAGAGTTCTTCACACAAATCAGAGTAGAAGCAAATGCCAACAGGGTCACTAGTCACTTTATTATTAAGGACTGGTGTAAGGAAAGGCATAAGAGAAGAAATGTTGGAGTGTGTCAAAAATGATACATCACTACATAAAATATAACACTCATATATTCAGTGGGAAGCAGAAATGAGCTACATCTCTATTTTTAACTTGAAAATAAATTGTGAAATTTGATATTGAAGATTTGCAAAAGTTAAGTGGCTTATGGGGAATATATTTCAAAGAAAAATGAATTAAAGCTCAAATCACTCACAATATCTTTTATGATTCCATATGTTATCTGCATATGAAAGCCATAGAAACAGCCATTAATTGAATGAGAAAAATGTAAACATTAATATCAACTGGCATTTGAAACAAATTAAGTGTCTTATTTAAATAGGTCTCATCTTAGATGTCTTCTCATACAAGGAAACAAACACTTGCCTTTCCAACTTAGTATTTGAAATAGGTTCTTGATTTAGTCCTTCAGAGTTATAAATAAAATTAAATGATACAACCATTTGTGATATATTTCTAACATTGTACTTCATCTATCACATTCTTTTTTTTTAATTTAGGAATTTACTCTGTTTAATCCACAAGCTTTATATAGCTTTAGTTAAAAAAAAATAAATTAAACCAGTGAAACCAAGACAGTATGTCCAAGTCCAGGCCTTCTTAGCCTGCCAATGCAAGAGCTCTTCAGTTATGTGTACCAATTCGAAGAGTAAGGGAGAAAAAAAAAATGAATGGGAGCCACAAAGTTTCATAAAACAAATTTATCTAACTGAAGGGTCCTTACTGGGTCAGATAAATTCCCTTTACAAAAGACAAAAAAAAGAGGGGGGCGGGGAACAAACCAACCCAAAGAGGACAAAATTCCAGAGTTCTAAATCGACTCAGGAGCCTGTCCTGCACAGACTCTCTGGCATCCCCAGCAGTGCCTTTCCTGCTCTCTAGAGCTGGAACCCCAAGGTGTCAGCAGAGACTCCACAGGCCCCAGGAGTGCTGATGGCATTAAAACACTCACTCAGACTTTGTACTTCAACAGTGGTCTTACTCGGGCCAGCTTATGAACCTATCCAAAGTTGAAAGCATAATTTACATGGTGCTAAAATGTAAGAGAAAAGAAGAAAAAAAAAGTGGGGGTGAGGAAAAAAAACAAAAACAAACAAACTCTGGGGAGAGGGAGGGGCATTTAAAGGAACCACAAGAATGTCAACAATATTTAAACGCCCTTTAAAAAAGAAAAGAAACAAGAAAAGAGAAAAGAAAAGAAAAGAAAAGAAAAGAAAAGAGAAGAAAAGAGAAGAAAAGAAAAGAAAAAGGGAATGGTCTCACAGCCCAAGAAGACACAAATCCAACTCCCCTCCCCAAGAAGAAGATCTTTCCCTGTCAGGAGAGAGAGAGATAGCGCAGTCACTCTCTATCTCCTCTTCACAGAACCAAGGGCCTAAGCCCTTCCCCTGCCCCAGAAAAGAAGGAGTAATCTCCAGAGCTCCCAGAAACATCAATGAGAACAAAAGACTCTGCAGTACAGGAGGCCATGTCTACAAGTGACATCCTGAACGCTCCCAAGCCTGAGCCTGTACCAGAGCCCAAAGAATCTTCTCCAGAAAAAAAAAAAAATCCAAAAAGGAAAAGGAAAAGACTAGACCAAGATCGCGATCACGTTCCAAATCACGATCTAGGACCCACTCTCGATCACCTTCTCATACTAGACCAAGAGAGCAACATAGATCCTGATCGAGGTCGTACTCTCCTAGAAGTTGGCCAAGCCCAAGAAGGCAACCATCTCCTAGAAGAAGAATTTCACCAAGGCAGATGCCTTCTCCACCAAAACACAGGAGGAGTAGGTCTCCAGGGAGACAAAGGAGGCGCTCTTCCTCATCTTTGTCTGGAAGTAGCTCGTCTATCACGTTCTATGTCTTCTTTGGAAAAATAGCATCTCTCATTCCTACAAAACCGTGAGACAGAATTTGGTAAATTTGCAAGTTATCAAGATTCAAAAAGGCAGACATTTTGAATATCTATGATTCCATTGCTGATTTCCTAACATTTTACAAAGTTAAAATTCCATAACTAGAAAATGAGCACCCTGACACATTAGTACCGAGATGAGACTGGAGTATTATAATGCTGTCTGCAAATGCACCAAGTGCCTATATGCTTAGTGTATGTTAAACTATGCAGAATATGAAGCAAAAACTATTTTATGTTCCTTATGTCCAAACTGGTAAATAAGAGTGATTGATTCATAAAGGGCTGAACTGGCAACCATAATTTCCCTAGCCAATACAAGTGAATTTTTATTTACTTCTCCTATCTACCTTATTTGGATCTGCATGAGCAATTTGTGTCCTCAGTTTTGATCTCATTTTTCTCCACATCCATAAAAATGTAGAAAAACTTAATAATTAAATACATAGTTATTCTATATTCTAATTGGATGAAAATTTGAAGATAGAATTTAAACATTGAAAGCAGGCCTCAGGGTCATGAGATATCTTGGTCTGCAAAATATTTGCTTTGCAAGCATTAGGACCTGAGTTTGGGTCCCTAGAACATGTAAAAAGTCAAGTGCTGTGGTGCTTTTGTAAACCTAGTCCTATGGGAAGAATGGCAGATGGGTCTAATTGGTTGGTTGGCAAGCTAGTCAAGGTAATCAGTGAGCCCCAGGTTCAGTGACTATGTCTTCAGATTGTTGCTGGAAGCTATACAGGAGGAAAAATGCTGGCCTCTACACACACTCACTACATGCATTTACTAAACTTATGCATATATGTTCCATTTATATATTTTATATGTTTCTCTTTAGGTGTGATATCACTTATTTTATATGTTTCTCTTTGGTTTGTGATATCACACACTGCACATCATAATTTTTGAATTATGTACATGCTAATGGAATTGATGTTAGGTCTTATCTATTAGTTGCCAAATTTTCAATCACTTGCTTATAATGTTGATTTGTTGTCAGTTAAGGAATTAATTACATTATGAATTACATTCTTACTCAAATGGTGAAAGCTGTCCTTCAGCCTCATGCTAAGTACAGACTAAATTGTCTTCCACAAGCTTTGTAATCTGAAAGGTAATTCTGTTGAATTCATTGGTTCATTGCTCCTGTGATTTTGAAGTGACTAACAAGTGAAATGCCAGGCCAACTCTGAATTGATTATGTAGCTGAAGCCAAGCTGGATTTCCTGATCCTCCAGTCTCTACTTCAAGTACTGAAACTATAGCAGTATTGATCATGCCTGTATCTAACAATTTTGAAGTATGCTATTTGTTATTGGTTTTGAAGTTTCATTATTATTTTACATTTTATACTTTCACAAAATAACGCCTATGCATTTGTACATTTGGGATTGTGACTCAGAATTCACATAAATACTTTGCACATACCTTGAATAAAAAAATGTCCACCATTCTTAGTCATCAGGGAAATGCAAATCAAAACTACCTTGGGATAACACCTTACACCAGACAGAGTGGCCGAGATTGATAAAACATTTGATAGCTCATTCTGGTGAGGATGTAGACTATGGAGAAAACCCACATATTGATGGTGGGAATGAAAATTTGTACAGCCACTATGGAAATCAATGTGGCTGTTTTTCAGGAAGCTGGGAATTTATCTAACCCAAGAACCGCTTTACAACTCTCAGGCATAAAGCCACAAGATGCTTTTATCCTATTACACAGACACTTGTTCAACCATTTTCACTGTTCTACTCATATAGCCAGAAATTGGAGAAAGACTAGATATCCACCAGCAGATGAATGGATAAAGAAATCATGGTACATTTACACAATGAAAAATTACTCAGCCATTAAAAATTAAAATGAAATTAGCAGGTAAATTGATAGACTTAGAAGAAACCACCCAGACTAGAATAACAAATATGTTGTATTTTCACTCATATGTGTAAGTCATGGGTAAGCAAGCTAGAATCAACATAACCGCAGAGGTTAGGTGTAGATTAAGTGACTGGGAATCTACCTAGGAAGGAGAAATAGAATAAATAATTATGGATGGATTGGGGAGGAGGACTGGAACAAGATGATCAAATGGAGAAGGGGATAAGAGGGGTATTAAAGAAGGAATATGAGGAGGGACAGCCAAAACTAAGAGCCATTTGAGGAGTATTATGGAAACCTAGCAGCTTCCTAAATACACCAGCAGCTTCCTAAAATATATACATATATGAAGGTGATCTAAATGAAATTTCCAAATGACAAGGAAGACAGAGTCCCAACTGGACATCACTTGTGACCAATTGAAGATTCCAATATCAGGAACGGGTTACATATAAGTGAGTTGTTAGCTAAAAGGAGTCCAATGAGGACGCTTAAGTAACTTAGGGTGTTTCCAAGATTATAGATTGCTCTCCATGTACTGTCAGCAGGACCCTATTGCTGAAAAACAAAACCTACACAATTTACTAAACACAGAGAAGTCAAGGTGGTGCCTACCTAGAGCCTTTACCCCTTTGGATTAGTCTTCATGGCACTGGAATATTCTCTTCATGTTGCCAATGGAGAAAGGAAGCATCACGTCAGCTAAAAACTCTTTGGTTTAAATGGTGACCTGCCTGTAAGATGTGCCAGTGCTGTAGATGCACAAAGCTTGTGAGATTAACCAACCACTGTCTGACTGGGTTTAGGTTAACTCAATGAGATAAAAGCCATACTTACCACAGCTTCATTGGCCAAGAATCTGAAACTAGATCGGCCAGTGACCTTTTAGAAAACCAAACACAACTATTCTGCTAAAAGAATATAGCAATAAAGTGACTCCCAATGACTTTGTGGTATACTCAAAGATTAGTGCCTTGTTGAGACATCTTTAGAGATTTCTTTTGCAACAGATGGGAACAAATACAGAGACTTAAAGCAAACAGTGTTAAGGGAGTAAGAATCTTTGGTACATGTTGATGTATCCAACCATCTTATTAAATAAGAAACACAGAGCCAATGTAAAGATAAAAGCCCAAGAGGTCAGAGCTAAGAGCCTTACCCACCTGCTTCAGCTAGCCTCTTCAGCCAGGAGACCTCTCCAAAAACAGGGGCTACTTCCTGTCTGTTTGTCTTTAAATACACTCTATGTTCTGCCTTCTCATTGGTTGTAAAATCAACCACATGACTGCCTTGTCACTGCCTGTCTGTACAGACCTCCAGACACACATTGGAGCGTGTGTCTCCAATGTGGTTGCATCCTTGAACATACAGAGATCTACCTAGCTCTGCTTACCAAGTGCTGGGATTAAAGGCGTGCGCCTCCTCCAGAAAATCCCACTGGCGTGCACCACCGTGATGTACTGTCTTGTCAGCTTATGTTTTACTGGTTGTCTCTTAAAAATCTTGTGGCACAAAAATTAAAAGTTTTACTTAATTTTTTAGGAACAGCTCCAAGTATGCAGGACATGAGAAATTTGGTAACTATAAATTGATCTTAAAACTATGTGAAGTCATTCTGTTCTATGTCTTCATCATTATAGTAAGGAACATGGATGCATTCTTTGAATTTTAAATATTTTTCATGAATGCAATGGGATTTGATTTTTGTTCACAACCCATTGTATGATCTCTTTTATGTGTTAATAAGAATTTGTACATTATTAAAAAATAATAAAACCCAGATAAAAGAATAATAAAGTATGATAACACATCCCATATTTCAGATACATTACACTTGTCTGGTTTTTGTTACAAAGAAAATTGCCAAGTCAGAAGACCAGGTATGTGCTATACCAGTCAGAAGGTGAATGCCCCACCTGTAGGTGAACTGCCGCACTCCCTAGATTCAGTTGCCAAAGACCATTTCCACTGCCTTCACCACAAGTCAGTACCTGCACTGTTGCCTGGTCCCTGCCAAAAACTCTAGATAAAAGATTAAACAAACAAACAATAAAAAAATCAGTGGTCCTCCTATATACAAATGACAAATGGGCTGAGAAACAAATCAGGGAGACATCACCTTTTACAATAGTCACAAATAATATAAAGTATCTTCAGGTAACTCTGATCAATCTAGTAAAAGACCTGTATTATAAAAACTTCAAGTCTTTGAAGAAAAAATTTGAAGATATCAGAAGATGGAAAAATCTCCCATGCTCATGGATCAGTAGGATTAACACAGTAAAAATTGCCATCCTACCAAAAGCAATCAACAGATTCAGTGCATTCCCCATCAACATTACAACATAATTCTTTATAGACCTTGAAAAAACAATTCTCAACTTCATATGGAAAAACAAATAACCCAGGATAGCTAAAACAATCCTATACTATAAAAGAACTTTCAGATGTATCACCATCCCTTACTTCAAGCTGTACTACAGCGCTGTAGTAGTTAATAAAAAAAATAATGAATGGTATTGGCATAGAAACAGACACATTGACCAAGTGAATTAAATCAAAGACCCACACAGCTATTGAGAGCTGATTTCTGATAAAGAAGACAGAAATATATGATAGAAAACATAATGCATCTTCAACAAATGGTGCTGGTATAACTTGATGTCAGTATGTAGAAGAATGCAAATAGACTCATTTATTATCCTGCACAAAATGCAAGTCTAAGGGGACCAAAGACCTCAATATAAAACCAGATACACTAAACCTTATAGAAGACAAAGTAGGAAATAGCTTTGAGTGCATGGGCACAGGAAACAACTTCCTGAGCAGAACATCAATAGTGCAAGCAGTAAGACCAACAATAAATAAATGTTACCTCATGAAACTGAAAAGATTCTGTAAGGTAAACGACACTAATAATAGGACAAAACATCAGCCAACAGAATGGGAAAAGATTTTCACCAACTCCACATCTGACAGAAGGCTAATATAGAGAATATATAAAGAACCCAAGAAACTTGTCATCAACAAACTAAATAATCCAATTATAAAAATGGGGTACAGTTCTAAACAATGAATTCTCAACAGGGGAATCCCACGTGACCAAGAAACACCTAAAGAAATGATCAGCATGATTAGCCACCAGGGAATTCCAAATCAAGATGACTCTGAGATTCCATCTTCCACCTGTCAGAATGGCTAAGTGTAAAAATACAAGTCACAGCTCATACTAGTGAAGATGTGGAGCAAGGGACACTCACCCATTGCTGGTGGGAGTGCAAACTTGTAGAGTTGTAAATCAATAAATCATAAATCAATATGGCGGTTTTTCAGAAAATTGCTAATCTATCTACCTGAAGACCCAACTATACAAATTCTGGGCATTCTGACAGGACACTCCATCCTATCAGAAAGATACTCGCTCAACTATGTTCATAGCAGGGATCTCCCTCGGAATCAAAAATAGAATAGATTTCGTGGGTGGACTGGGACCAGGAAGACCTAGATGCAGGAGGGATCAGGTTGTGGGAAGAGAGGCAGAAAATCCTGGGAGAAATGACTGGAATTTGGAGATTATTTCAGGGGCGAGGAAGAAACCAAGTGCAAACGAAACTCCATGGAATATACAGAGTAGCCCTAGCAAAAACTCCTAGTAAAGGGGGACCCGGAGTCTGAACTGGCCATCTTCTGTAAACACGCAAGGCCTCAAGTAGAGATATTGGGACACCAGGGTAGCCACAAATCCTTCAACCTACAATTTTTCCTGTCTATAGATTATTCTGGGACATGACCCTAGCAGAATCCTCATCAAAGAGACCAGAGAGACTTAATCCAGCAACCAAAGGGAGCAAATGCTGAGTCCCACAGCCAAATATAAGGTGTCGCTGGTGGTGGTGGCGCAAGCCTTTAATCCCAGCAGAGCTAGGCGAATCTCTGTGAGTTTGAGGCCAGCCTGGTCTACGGAGCAAGATTCATGACAGGCACCAAAACTACACAGAGAAACCCTGTCTCGAAAAACAACAAAAAAGGAACACAAAAATAAGGTGGCACTCTTGGAGTCCTGGGGAAGAGGGGAGGAGGAGAGGAGGGGGAGGAAAAATCAGAGGAACCAGAGAGGTCAGGGACACCAGGAGAATGTGGCCTGTAAAATCAGCTGACTAGGACTAGCAGCGACCAGGGAGCCTGTAGGGGTTTGACCTAAGTCCTCTGCATGTGTTATGGCTGAATCGCTTGGTATTCTTAGGGATTCTTAACAGTGTTAGTGGGGCTGTTTCTGACCCTTTTCCTACTTGTGGGTCCCTTTTCCTCTTAATGGTTTACGTCAACCAGCCTTGATGTGATGATATTTGTACTATGTTATGCCATGTTTGGTTGATGTCCCTGGGAGGCCTGCTCTTTTCTAAGGGGAGGTGGAGACAGAGTGATTGAGCTACAGGAGCCAGGAAGTTACGGGGAGCGACTTGGAGGAAGAGAGAAAGGAAAAAAAAACTGTTGTCGGATAGAATATATGAGAGGAGAATTAAAAAAGAATAAAGGAAAGATCTTCAAACCTAAAATTTGGTATGGAAGGGTGAAATAAAGAAATTTTACAATTTAGGCAAAATCTTAGTGGATGACTCTAGATTTTAATGTAAGTTTTTATATCATTTTTTTGGTTGAATCAAATTTCACATTTTCTGATAAAGTTCTATGAGCCAGGTTATGGATCAGTCATGCTTAATTATGATTTTTGCACAGCGACTTATAAGCCATATATTTTTTCATGACACCTATTAGTGTTGAAGGAACAACTTCTGGGTGAACATTGAGAATTTTAGAAACAATCGTTCTGATCATAAATGAGATTAAAAATTAAGTGCACCTTAGTGAAATCTAGAAAGAAGTTTGTGTCATTTTAAGGTAGGCACTTTCACATTGTATTTAAGATTTGTTAATGGGAATCAGGTATAAAATGGGAGCTTCAGGGGCTGAAACTATATAATTAAAATTCTAAAAGCTAGAACATTTTGGAAAATATGACATTTTAAGAATTTCTATTTAAAAAAAAAGAGCTTCAGAGAAAAAAATCTGATTAACGGTGTCTCTGTCATGAACTAAGTGGTATATTTTAAATCTTTAAACAGCTTGGTAGTTTGAAAAGGGCACAAATTGGGCTTGTGTGGCTCTTCCTAATTTGTTTTTCACTATGTCCTTTGAAAATGTTAGTTGTGCTCCTGTTAGCTTGTTAGGCATCTCTTCAAAAAAAAGAACATATCGGAAAAGTCATAAAATATATAAATATATGATGAGTTAGTCTCTTCTGTTAACTACAGATGAACATTTTAAATTATTGACATTGTGCTCACAAATAAACTTTCTTACCAACTTTTAATAAATATTTGGTAATGATGACTTAGCATTTTATATTCCTTAGTTATTATTTATAAAATCTCAAGAATCTTTTCAAGTTCACTTTAATTATCTGTATGTGTTAATATGTGCACAAGGTCAAAAGATAAAATATCTCAGGAACCATACAAGCATGCGAGTCCCTCATTTTTCACATTCTTAATCACTCATTACACTCAACACTGAAAAGTGACTATTATTGGAATAAATCAATTTTTATTCTAAATGTTTTTTATGAACATGAAATCATAAATGGAGAAATTATCATTTAATTGTTTCAAAATTTTAACAATTTTATATATTGTGGAATTGTGGTCCAAGGGTAGAGTCATGCGAGAAGAATTCTGAGTACTTGTGAGAAAATGCCAAGAAAACAAGAGTCTTGCAAGAACTACAGCTCAAATGGAAAGAAATCCTAGCAGTCAGGAGCCAAAGAATACCACAAAGTCACACTGAACAATGAACCTCACACAGAAGATTTATTGGGAGGGAAAAAAATCAGGATGGTGATTGCCTCAGCTGAAAGGAGAAAGAAACAGAAGAAAATTGAGCAGAAGGCAGGGTTTATACAGAGTTTCTAAAATAGGGTGGTGGAATTTTTCAGGGTGAAGCTTTCCAGGGTGGAGATTGGTGGGATTTCAAGAAAAAACCTTGGGCTTTTTACTCTGTAGGGCAGGGGCTGGGTCCAGCTGTTAAGGCAGTTTAGAGTGTTCTGTGGGTGGAACCTAGCCCTTGGAGGTCCTCAGGGGAGGGGCTTGGGCACTCCTGTGCCTCCAGTGGCTTACACTTGTGACCTCAGTTTCTTCAAAAATTAAAATCTTTCTTGGAATGCATTTTCATGCTCCTTCTGTGGTTAGCAGATAATCATGAGTTTACTTCAGTTTACTCATTATTGAGTGCAGTTGTTATTCAAGTAAATATTTAAAATATTCTTTATATGCCTCAAAGGAAAAGTATATCTTTGTCATGTGCAGCTTGTCTTTGTGATTGTATACAGCTTGAACTCATGAGAACTTAATGATTTGATTCTTCTTCTTTTTTTTTTTTTTTAGGTCTACCACTGACTAGCTCTTATATTTATTTATTTATTTATTTTTATTTTACAATGCCATTCAGTTCTACATATCAGCCATGGATTCCCTTGTTCTCCCCCCTCCCGTCCCCCTCCCCTTCCCCCCAGCCTACTCCCCATTCCCACCTTCTCCAGGGCAAAGCCTCCCCCGAGGACTGAGATCAACCTGGTAGACTCAGTCCAGGCAGGGCCAGTCCCCTCCTCCCACGCCAAGTCAAGCGACCCTGCATAAGCCCCAGGTTTCAAATAGCCAACTCATGTAATAAGCACAGGACCCCCGTCCCACTGCCTGGATGCCTCCCAAACAGTTCAAGCCAATCAACTGTCTCACCCATTCAGAGGGCCTGATCCAGTTGGGGGCCCCTCAGCCACTGGTTCATAGTTCATGTGTTTCCATTCATTTGGCTATTTGTCCCTGTGCTTTATCGAACCTTGGTCTCAACAATTCTCGCTCATATAAACCCTCCTCTTTCTCACTAATTGGACTCCCGGAGCTCCACCCGGGCCCTAGCCGTGGATCTCTGCATCCGGATCCCTCAGTCATTGGATGGGGTTTCTAGCATGACAATTAGGGTGTTTGGCCATCCCATCACCAGAGTGGGTCAGTTCAGGCTGTCTCTCGACCATTGCCAGCAGTCTATTGTGGGGGCATCTTTGTGGATTTCTGTGGGCCTCTCTAGCACTTTGCTTCTTCCTATTCTCATGTGGTCTTCATTTATCATGGTCTCCTATTCCTTGTTCTCCCTCTCTGTTCTTGATCCAGCTGGGATCTCCTGCTCTCCCAAGCTCTCTTTCCCTTGACCCTCGCCCTTCATTTCCCCCACTCATGTCCAGGCTGTTCATGAAGATCTCATCCATTTCTCCGTCATTGGGAGATACCCGTGTCTTTCTTGGGGTCCTGTTTTTCAGGTAGCCTCCCTGGTGATGTGAGTAGCAGATCATCCTGAGTGAGGTAACCCAGACTCAGAAACACAAACATGGTATGTACTCACTCATAGGAGGATACTAGATTTGATTCTTCTTAACCCTCACAGTATAAATTGGTTGATGCTCTGAATGAAGTTGGCTATTGTCTGAGACTTTAGTCTGCCTCATTCATTGGTTCCAATCCCCCAGATCCCACCACCCCTACAGAGGTGACTGCTTTCATATTTACTCTTATCATTTTTTTTAAATATTTTAAATATATTTTGGTGCTTATACATGACAGTTTGCATTTAGAAATTATATATATATATAT
>CABHPR010130781.1:0-13676 GCA_902168415.1 Peromyscus melanophrys
TCTCCACCAACCCTTCTAAACTATGAATCAAATCACAGCACACCATGCTGAAAATCACCGGTGTGATTTTCTAAGCCTTCAGACTTAGAAAAAAGCCCTTACCTTGGCCTATAAAAGTCAGTAGAATCTGGCTCTTTCTTACCTCATGGTCATATTTATCATTTTCTCCTTCTACACTCTAGTTGGTGACTTTCTCTTTGTTATACAAAGTGACAAGCTCATTTCTGCCTTGGGCGCTTTGTGCATCCTTCAGACCCCATACATCACTGAGGCTTGAACTCAGATACCCACTCCACAGAGGCTTTCCCGACCTAACAGTTCCCCCCTCAGCAGCTATCACTCTCTTTAATAGTGCCTGCTTCATTTTCTCCACAGCACCTGTGGTTACCTGAAGTTCCATTGTTTGTTTCTTCATTGTTTCCCATCTTGCCAAGAGGTAGCCAGGCCCATGAGCCCGGGAGCCTTGGCTCCTTTGCACCTCTCTCTACAGTCAGCCCCTCGACAGTTCCTGGCACCAAGCAGCTACCCAAGAAATATCTGGGGATTGAGAACATACAGTAATCTCTCATTTATTTGAGATTTTTATGTCCTTATGCTTGCTCATATCTGGAGATACTGATGACAATCTGTCACTTCTGTGACATAAGCATCCTCATGGCAGAGATCACTCAATGCCTTGAAATTTCCTTGTGCCTAGTCCAATAACATGACCATGAAAAGAATCAGTGAATGAGTAAATAAATGTTGCTTCATGTGCCATTCAAATATTTTTAAAACGCAGAATGCCTCGATTTTAAGATGGTTCTGTAGTCATCCACATACAATTATTTGGAGAATACATGAAGTGTTTATTTTTAAGAAAGGATATTATCCCCAATATAGAAAGCAATGTTATAGAAACAATGCAAAATTAAGCCGCACTCAAGAGGCTGGCGCAGACGTGTCTACTGCGAGCACACAATGAGTAGGGAAGGCGTCAGAAGAGCCACATCCATCCTCCACAGCACAGCAGACTGTTACAATGCTGTAAATTGATGCTTTGCCTTTTTAGGTCATGAGCCCAATCGTCAAATGGTTAATAGTGTAATATTAGTGCTGGGACATTCATCTGCATTCAGTGCGGCCTTGCACTGCCAGAGTAATTGACAGAATGTCTCTTTGTTTTAGTCACACAGTTTTGGTCCTCAGAATGTTTATGCCCCTCATCTGTCATGAGAAGCACTCCATAATCACTGTCGGAGATGCCTTTGTAACACACTGTATCTGGGAATTGGTGAGGTTGCTCCCAAACAGAGAAAAGAGAGCCTTCAAAGTACAACTGTGATCTGTTGGCTTGCTTCAAACCATGCTTTATTATGTTCTGTTGATTCCAATTTTAAAGAAAAACAACTTCTTTGGCAGGATTTGACCTGTAATATGTCTGTTTTAATCTGCACCGGTGCGAAGATCCACAAGTTTTCAAATACAGTTGATATATTCATAGAATAGAGTATGCTGTGTATATTCTAGCCACACTCAGCTTCAGGATAGTAATCCATTGAGTCAGCTCCTTCTCACATTAATTTGCCTCTGTGTTTTGTGTTGCCTGGCCTCCAGCAATAAAGCATGGCTATCAATTTTCACACAGCATCCATTCCTCCACCAGTCCCAAATAGGGCTTTTTTGATCTAAAGTTTCCCTAAGCTTTTGAAAATCCAACCTCATCCTCTTCCCTTTATGAGAAAAGAACCATGCCAAACTTCCAGGAGAACTTCTGTACTCTCCTATACACTAGACATGTTGTACTTTTTCTGTCCCTTAGACACAGGGAAATTATCTAATCACTTATTTGCAACATATTATTTGCCCTTTTCCAAGTAAGATCACCATGGATAAATCTTTAATATGTTTTTAAGGGGTGTGGGTTTTCTTGTCCTTTGATACTAGAGCACCTGAAGGTCAGATACTCAAAGGATTTTCATTTTATAAAAGTTTATAGTGATTTATGTCAAGGCCCATATTGTATCTTCTTAATATCTCTCTTCCTGAATTAAAAATGTGCCCGGTCAAACTTACTGCAATTATGTCATTTTTCCCCTACTTCATCTACTAATGCTTTGCCTTTTACCATGGCTTTTGGAGTTACTCAGCAGCAGTCTACAAATACCATCCTCCTTTCTTTTGCAACCGTCCATCCCATAATTCTCTTGAGCCTGACTCAATCCTCTGCCATGCCACCCAGCCAGCAGCCACCAGAACAGTCACTGAGCGTCTTTCCATCCTCAACGTAACTGACTTCAGTAGATCTGATCTGAGGACAGCCGGTCGACACTCTGCTCTCTGGCTCTAGTTCCCAGTGCTCTGCTCCTTCTTCACCCACTCATGTCCCCAGTTAAATCTTGGAGCTCCTAAAACTCAAATTCAAAACTTTCTGGTAGCTAGAGCATGTCATGATCGTGGGACTCTTGACCATAGTGCAGTTTCTTACACTCACTGTCTGTTGCCTTTATACCTCATATTTACCCATAACAAAAACCCAAGTTCGAGTTTCCCTTTACATCTAAATCCAGGTTGTTCACCATTTCTTGTAGTGATAGATCTTCAATTATTTTTTTTTTTTACTGATTGGTACTGTCTTAGTCAGTGTTCTATTGCTGTGAAGAGCCACCATGACTGCAGCAACTCTTATAAAGGAAAACACTGGGGCTGGCTTACAGGTTTAGAGGTTTGTTTAGTCCATAATCATGATGGTGGGAAGCATGGTGGCATGCAGGCAGACATGGTGCTAGAGAAGTAGCTGAGAGTTCTACATCTGGATCGGCAGACTGCAGGAAGAGAGAGTGACACTGGGCCTGGCTAAAGCTTCTGAAACCTCAAAGTGCACCCCTAGTGATATACTTCCTCCAACAAGGCCACACCCCCAATAATGCCACTCCCTGTGAGTCTGAGGGCCATTTTCTTCAAATCACCACATTCCACTCCCCGGCCTCCATAGACTTGTAGCCATATCATAATGCAAAATGCATTTAGTCCAACTTCAAAAGTACCATAGCCCATAACCGTTTCAACCCTGTTTAAAAGTCCAAAGTCTCTCTAGAGACTCATGGCAATCTCCTAACTGTAACTCCTGTAAAATCAAATTTTAAAAGCAGATCACATGCTTCCAACATACAATGGCACAGAATATGCATTACCATCCCAAAAGGGAGGAAAGGGAGCATAATGAGGAAATATTAGACTGAAATAAGACAAAAAAAACCCAGCCGGGCAAACTCAAAACCCCACATCTGTCTCTGATGACAAAATGTTCTTCAGAACTCCAATTCCTTTTAGCTTCATTGACTGCAACACACTTTCTCTTTGGCTGGTTCCACTTCCTGTTATCAGCTTTCCTTGGCTGCTATACCATAGCTCTGGCATCTCCAACATCTTGGGGTCTCCAAGGCAATCTAGGCTTCAACTTCACAGCTTCACACAATGGCCTCTCTGGGCCTCCATGCAGGAATACCCCTGACACATGCCTGGCCTCAGATACTTTCCTTAGTTATGGAGGATGATTCCATAACCCCTTTCTTGTATGCTTGACTCTAAAGCCAGAACCACTTGGCTGAAGCTTTCAAGTTCTGCTGCTTGTTGGGGCTGAAATGTACCCCACCTTGTTCAAATACATCTTCACTAACTTTCTGTTTTCAATGATTTCCTTTACTGCCTAAGCTTGGCTATCCTAGAGCTCACTGTGTAGAGTTCATGCTGGCCTTGAACTCAGAGATCTGCCAGCCTCTGCCTTACAAGTGCTGGGATTAAAGGTGTGTGCCACTATGCTCGGCCCTAAGCTTTTATTTATTTCCTTTTTATAAGTTAGAAGCTTACCTGGGTAGGTTCTTGCTCTGAAGTCACCACTCCCTTTATTCCACTTAGCATCAGGCTTTTCTTTAATCTGTTTATACTTCCTGGTGCTATTTTCTCCTCAAACTGTATATTTTATATTTTTCCTTGCCCAGCTTGCTCCTTTTCATTACAGATCTGCACAAGATTGGCCACTAATAACCACACAACACAGTCAACACTTGGCTATTTAGAAATCTCCTCTGCAAACACAATTAATCCAAAACTCTTTAGCCTCAGGCAGACTTTTTGGGCAAGGGCAGAAGGCAGCCACATTCTTCATCAATATATCACATCATGAATAGTCCCTAGGCCACAGGTTAACACAACACATACTAACATTCTTCTCCTCTGAAACATCTTGAGTCATGCCCCCACTGTTCAAATCACCCTCAGCACCAATGTTTTCCATTCTCCTACTAGTTGGCCCATTAAGCCCCACTTAAAATGTCCAATAGATTTTCTAGTCCAATGTCCCAAAGTGTCCCTTATTCCTCCACACAAAAACATAGTCCAACCTATCACAGCAAAACTCTACTCCCAGTACCAACTTCTGTCTTAGTCAGTGTTCTGTTACTGTGAAGAGACATCATGACCACAGCAAATCTTACAAAGGAGAACATTTAATTAGGGCTGGCTTCAGATTCAGAGGTTCACTCTGTCATAGTCATGGCAGGAAGCATGGTGACATGCAGGCAGACATGACGCTGGAGAACTAGCTGAAAGTTCTATATCTGAATTGACAGGCAGCAAGAAGAGAGAGTGTCACTGGGTCTGGCTTAAGCTTCTAAAACTTCAAAGCCCCACCCCCCAGTAACACACTTCCTCCAACAAGGCCAATACACCTCCATTAATGCCACTTATTGAGTCTATGGGGGACCATTTTCATTCAAACCACCACAGGTACCAAACACCTTCGATTGAATTAAATCACTAACTTTTCTATCTTCACTATAAGATTTAGTTAAAAACAAAATATTTCTATGTTAAGAGAAAAATAAGATTCTATATAACTGCATTGCAAATTACCCCCCAAGTGGCAAGTAGCAACTTCTGTTGAGCAGGGATCCTAGTGTAGCATGACTGAGTCTTCCATCCTAAGGTCTCTCCCAGGGCCATAGTCATCTCCAGACTCAGCTAGGAAGGGTGCACTTCCTAGCTCACACATGTGCTTATAGGCAGAGTTTAGCTCTTGAGGGGTGGGAGTTGGACCTGGCCTTCCTTAGTTCCTTTGTATAGGCCCTTCTATAGAGCATCTCACAAAATTCAGCCAGCTTCAACAGGGCGAGCAAGATGGAAGTCACAGTCACCTTGAGTGCGATCACAAAAGTGGTGTCCTATCTTTCTGCCATATTCTCTCCATTAGGAGTCAGTCACTAGAAAATGATCTTATCAGTCATGAGACACTAATAAAAAATGTTGTGTTTATGGGCTTGTTGATTTATATGTATCAGATTGGATCAGTGAGCTTCAGACTACAAAGTCAATACATATAAATCTACTGTTGAATTTCTGGGTTGTGATGTCATGTTATGACACATCACCATCCACACAGACAGGAGCTATGTGTCTCCTTTCTGAATATTCTTCATAAATAGGACTTCTACATCACTGAATGTTACCATGATGGTCTTAGGAAATAAAAGATGACTTTTATTGTTGTTAATGCTAGGTTTTTCCATTTTAACCCCAGTTATAGGCAGGAGAACTGGACCATTATCATTATAAAGTGTGTCTTGGGGAGGCAGATTTTTAAGACATCTCCCACTCTCTCTGTCCCAAGTCTGAACATTTTTGTGTTTACGTCACCTTTTCCTGTCTCTGCTAGGGAAGTATGGTCAAATTCTATTAGGACGTAAGCATGTTAGAAAAGAAAAAACATTTTTGGAAAAATAACAAAGCTAAAAAGTCGAATGACATCCTTTAAGTCTAGGCTTCATCAGAGCGAATAAACCAAAGTGGCAGATGACAAGAAAATCAACAACAAAACCCCACCTGTGAGCCGCAATGGAGTTAGCTGAGGGTCAGAGCTTAAGCACCTGTAAGGACAAGATAACACAGACTGGTGGTACCTGTGGCAAGAAGACAAAATAAAGCACCGAGGGACAGACTTGGCTATGGCTTTCGCTTTGCTACTCCTGTATCATAGGAGGAAAAAAATGAGACTTCTTGTGATGAGCTCAGCGATTTACTTGAGGATTGGAAGAGAGAATTATTATGGATGTGGCATTGTCTCAATTTAGCTTCACCAAGTCCCTACTCTTTTTTTTTTTTATAATTTATTTAACTTTATTTTATGTGCATTGGTGTGAGGTTGTCAGATGCCCTGGACCTGGTGTTACAGACAGTTGTGAGCTGCCATGTGGGTGCTGGGAATTGAACCTGGGTCCTCTGGAAGAGCAGCCAGTGCTCTTAACCTCTGAGCCATTTCTCCAGCCCAAATTCCTACTCTTAGAGATGAATTCTTTCGCCGGGCAGTGGTGGCGCACGCCTTTAATCCCAGCACTCGGGAGGCAGAGCCAGGCGGATCTCTGTGAGTTCGAGGCCAGCCTGGGCTACAGAGTGAGTTCCAGGAAAGGCGCAAAGCTACACAGAGAAACCCTGTCTCGAAAAAAAAAAAAAAAAAAAAAAAGATGAATTCTTTCAAGGACTTTAAAACAAATGTTTCTTAGTTGGAATCTTGATGGCTATGGCAGACACGTATCAGCTTTAGGGGGAAAGCATTCAAGCAATGTAGCAATGTAATTCCTTTAAAAGTCTAGAAAGGAAGGTTCCGTCTTATTCCCCTGTCACTTAGAAAAATGACAGGAACTTGTTCCTATCTCTTCTCCTGTTTTTTCAGAAAAACAATGCCAAAACACAGGCCACAGGCACAGATGCCCCCGTGGTGGTGCCTTTTGACAGGGTAGCTCTCCCTCCTCTCATTCCATCACTCATCCTCTGTGTGGGCCTCATTCTTTTTACTTCTGTGTCCCCCTCCTCCTCCCCTCCTGAACTCTGTGACACCCATTATTGGCCTGAGCATCAGTTAAAGACATGGTAAAAGAGAAGCTCTCCTACAAGCACATACGCCATGTTCGTGTGGGGGTCCCATCCTAAAGAAAATGCAGAGCTCAATTTGGTGTGGGTTCATAGAGTATTCTGCTTTCTGTAGTGTCTGGTCACTGGTGTGGCAGGGTCTATGTGAGATCTATGTAGTCTTGGAAATGATTTAATTGTTCCAGAACAAACAAGTATGCTACCTGATATAAGGAGTTGGCAAACTTTTTTTCTTGTAAAGAGTCGGCCCACACTTTACTGGCCATATATCTTCCCTTGCAACTATTCAACTCTGTTGCAGAGTGAAAGCAGCCACAGAAAATTCAGAAATGAATGGGAGTGTGTTTCAATAAAACTTTAATGACAAGAATAGGCAATAAGCCATATTTGACCTGTGAAACGTAGTTTACTGATACCTAACCAACATTAGCGATAAATCTCCAGCTAGATAGAGAGTTTTTATTTCTAACAATCTATTAGGAAAGAAATTCAGATCAGAAATACAGCCTACTATTTCAGACTAATGCAAGACCCCAGGATGACCCAACAGCCTCCTGGCATCACCCCAAAAATTCTGTGTGGTAAAGATATTTTGTAGTGACTGAGAGGGATGACATTGGCTATACATCTATCTGTTGGAGAAGATGTCACTTTTGGGGGGCCATCTTTGTGGAAACACTTCAGGGCTTCACACATATCGGTCAATACATAGTTGTTTTATTAAGTCCCTCTGTGAGATCTGACCTCGGCTACTCCTTCACCGTTCCCTCACACAGCTCTAACTCTTACCCACAGGGGGGGAAAAGAACCCAAAGTCTCCAACCTTAGCATTTGCTAGCTTCTTATGCCTCCTCTCTTTCACACAGATATTGTGCAGAATTTTGGGTTTGTACTCTCCTCCTCTTCCTGCCCATAACTATCGCTTGGCACCTTCATCTGCTCCCTAGAGTATCTACTATCTCCTGCACATGAGTGACCAACAAACCTCTGCCTCTGAGTGTATAGATCTATCTCCCCAGGAAACCCACGTAAGATATCATAAGATATCAAACTAACATGTCCAAAGAGAGCCTATGTTGAAAGAAAAGTGGCCTGCACCTCAGAGTTTAATTTAGCATTATTCGTTGTGGAATTAGTGGAGAGAGCCTCTACACACCAGATACTTTCCTTAACACAGGCTTATGATAAAGAGCAACACAAACATAGCCCATAGCCCTTGACTTCACAAGGCATGTATTCCAATAAGAAGATAGATAGCCCATAGCCCTTGACTTCACAAGGCATGTATTCCAATAAGAAGATAGATATAGACATAGAATAGATATAAATACCTGTTTTCAATGACATCACTTCATTATATGTCATGAATAATATATGTAACATGTTACACATTTCACTAATGTTTTCATTATTTTACAAATATACTTTAATCTGTTATGTAGTAATATTACACATATAGTCATGCATAATATATGTTGATTTTATAGTGTCTATTATAAAGAAAGTTCAATAAATAGACACAGGACACTGGGAATACATAAGGAAAGAACAGCTGGCTTGCTGTAATACTGTAAAAATCAGTCTTTTTTTTTTCATGAAAAGGGGTTGTGCCACTGAAGAATGGGGAAGGAAGAAAAAATAATATACTTTAAGATCAAAAACTTGAGTAATGTGATGTCTATAAATTTTGAAGTAACAACAAGCCACTGAGCTCCTTCTCCTTACTCTGAGCCTGGCCCGATGTGTAAGCTGGGAAATGAGCTGTTGCCAGCGTAACAAATCCCAAATGTCAGTGGTTTAACTCTTGACTCTGACTGTGCATCCACAGAACGTCCATCTTCACAGTCTTTCCTCCAGGAGTTAGGAACCTGGGTCACTTCTGCCGTGTGTCTCATCTTGCTATTATATAACAACCGCCATGAAGCATGAGAGTCAGGGGCCTGGAAGGCCACACAGGATATTCTGTGGGACGTCAGGCCTAGAAGTGGACCACTCACTTTAGACCACATTGGATTTCCCAGGAGTCAAGTTCATGGCACTCACTAAACTGCAAGGTAGAACAAGAAGGACAAACACACTTTGCAAGAAGTGATAACAGAATTCTTTAGATTCAACCCATCCTGTGCCCCAAACACCATTTCTTCTCTGCCTCTCAGCTGCCATCCTTCTGAGTTACTTCAGTTCAGTCCCCAAGACATATTTCTTTAAGATACATCTTATGACAGTCTTTCTCTGAGCAAGATCAGCCGTTTGACCTCTCCGTGGTGCCATTGTATCCTATTGACTAGTTTTTCTTGGTAGCTGGAGATTAGCATCTTTGCTGTGCTGTCTTCATTATCTAAGTGTGGAGCACCCAGTACTGGACTGTAATAGTGCTCACTTCATGTTTACTGGACTGAAGGAAGCCACACAATAGAGCCGGTTAGAGATCCATCTTGAATGGGGCAGGGAAGTGCTTTTAAAGATATTTCCTGACACAGAGCCTTTTCTTCCCAAGGCTTTACAAAGGGGTAGGGCAGCTCCTTTGTGCATAAATCACAGAAACAGTGGCGGCCTTGATGTCCTAGAGAGTTCCTGCCTAATGCTTCCGCACCTTCTGTTTGCAAGGGAAAATCAATAACTAGTAGGTTCTTTAGGAACAGGTTGGGAGATGCAATGTTTCCCTAAAACTTTTTTTCTCCTTGAGATGGCAAATCCTACCATTTATAGAGTGCAAAGTAGCTACAACGGTTGGGGTCAATAGATATTCAAATAGATATTCAACGGTTAGGTGTGAGAGTAGGGCAGTCAAACATTCACCTGTAGCAGGAGTCTTAAAAGTTCTTATTAATAAAACAAATCTGAGGCCAGTTATTGGGGTGACCACTGGAAGGTCAGAGAGACAGAATAAGCCACAGCTAACCTCACCTGGCCAACTTCTCAGCTGATCTTGTTTCCTCAGACTGGAAGCCTCTGTGTCCTCATATCCGAATGGCTCTCAGCTGAACTGTGCTCCAAAGCCTAAACACTTAACTAGCCTAATGCTTCTCCAGGCCAAATGCCTCTAGTTTCTGGTCCTCACGCCTTATATACCTTTCTGCTTTCTACCACCACTCCCTGGGATTAAGGCTGGCTTTCTGGGATTAAAGGCGTGGGTCACCATGCTTGGGTGTATCCTTGAACACATGGATTTCTGCCTCTGGAATGCTAGGATTAAAGGCATGTGCTACCACTGCCTAACCTCTGTTTAATATTGTGGCTGTTCCGCCTCTGACCCCAGATAAGTTTATTAAGGTACACAATATTTTGGGGAACACAATACCACCACATTCACCTGTTTTTTTTTTCCCCAAAGTTTTCATGCAGTTTCAAAAAGCAAAATGGCTGCTACGTTCTTCCAAAAGAACTAAGAGAGGGGATTTTTCAAAATCTTACTTTGAATGAATTTATTCTGGAGCAGTTTAGGACATAGACCAGAGAGCTGAAATCTTGCTGTGCTAACAAACCCTCTCCCTGATGTTCATAGAGAACAGAGAAGAGGTTAAGTGAGTAAAACAAGTCCTCATCTAATGCTCTTCCCCATAGCGGTCCACCTCCAACTTTGAGCGGTCCACCTCCCTTAGCTGAAGAGTAGTGGGTGCCTTGGAGTTATACTGTAGTCCCTGGTGAGAATGAAAGGAATTTTTTATCTGAGCATTTTTCTCTTCCTTGTATCTGTTTTCAAGGAAGAATCACAATTTAGAGCTGGAAGGGACTTTAAATATCCAGGATGCCTTCTAACCTGCATCCTTTCTTGGGTAAGCAGAGGAACTCCAGATGAATTGTTCCTTAGTAATGAAACTAGAACGAAATCCCGGCCGCTGGCACTTGGGACAGTTATCTCTTGAGTGAATACTGTGCCATTTCATAGGCCCGGGGTTGAGGGGATGAGTGTGTGTGCGAGAAACGGAAAGGAGACAGGACAGGAGAGAACCAGAAGATGAAAGCCAGAACATGAGTGTCTTTAAAATCAGGCTTCATTTTAGGATTCGGGCTTAAAAGGCAGCTTTTGAGACCTCCATGGACCTCTCAACCCTGTGCTTGAAGCTGGACAGGAAAGACTATTGGCAAGGATAGTCTGGAGAAAGAATGAAGGCTTGCGTAGGTCAGGTCAACTGTCCAGCAGCCCCGGGGGCCTTACTCCTCCTTGGAGGCAGCCGTAGAGATGACATCACCGACAGCAGACTTCACCGCATCCAGAAAAAAAGAAAGCATAACAGAATAAAGAGAAAGAAGTAACTAATCTTATTCATTTCTTCTGCGATCTGGGCAGAGAAGAAAGGAAAATGGGCAAGATGGAAGGAAATTCTCCAGAAGCTGGTGGGACACATCTTTACAGCATTAAACTCCATGGAGATGACATTTTGATAGGATTAAGCCAGAGAGCAGCATGCTGTAATGGTTGGGAATGTGGCCAGATTCCGAATTTGATGCTTGGCTGTGCTCTGCCTAATTGTGTAACCATGAACAAGTTTCTAAACTTTTCCCTGCCTGGTTCCTCACCTGTAAGTGGAAGTAATGACTTTCTTACCCTGTAGGCATGTTGTGCCCATTAAGTGGCTCCTTAGTGTAAATTAGGCACTTAAAATGGAGCCTAGGTTAGAGTATATGCTCGATTTGGGCCTATTAAATGCATTTTCTAAAAGAAAGTTGAAAGTGAACCCTGAAATTTGTAATATTCCTTCAGTGCATTAATGATACTTGAAAATTACTACTCTGGGCATAAACAATAAACAAAACAGTCCATATTATTTATTCATAAAATAGATACTCATGACCTGCCTGCCTCATGCCAGGTGCTGTTCTAACTTTTGAGCATTTGGTATGAAACAAGGCTTACAAGGTCATTATCCTCATGCAGACTGTATTCTGCCGATAGAAGGCAATAAACATATAGAATATGGGGTATTGACAGATAACACTGCAGGCAAATACTAGCAGGGGAATGGGCAGAGAATGATGGGAGTATATGAATGCTAATGTAGGCAGATAAACTGAGACTCAGCTAAAGACGTTTAACTGGGGGTCTTAATCACCTCTCTGTATTGTCTAAACATCATCTACTTCAAAGCAAGTGGAGGCTGCAAGCTGAGAGGAGTACGTTAAATAATCCACTGACAGTGTCGTAGGGAACTTGCAACTTTTCAAGGGCTCAACAATGAACTATCTTGGGCTTCTGTCAAACCCAGTTTAATCCCAGTTTAGCCACCTACCACTTACATTGCCTTTAGGCAAGTTACTCAAATTCTCAGCTCCTCAAAGTCCTTATTTGTTAGTTGAAGGTAAGAGCAGAAACTGCTGTATCATGTTTAGGATGAGTTAAAATATAACAGTACCTGCAAGCCAGAATTACATTTGTGTGTGCTCACACGTGTGCCACGGGTTCTATCGGTCCACCAAGTGGGTCCTAGGACTCGAACTCCTGTTGCCACACTTGACAAACTTGATGGTAGCCAGAGCCTTTACCCACTAAGCCGTCTTACCTGCCCCTCCAACTTCTTTGTTTCGGAGTTTTTTGGGTTTTTTTAAAAGATCTATTTAATTATTATGTATTCAGTGTTCTGCCTGCATGTGTGCCTGCAAGCCAGAAGAGGGCACCAGATCTCATTACAGTTGGTTGTGAGCCATCATGTGGTTGCTGGGAATTGAACTCAGGACCTCTGGAAGAGCAGCCAGTGTTCTTAACCTCTGAGCCATCTCTCCAGCCCCTATGTATGCCGGGCATTGGTGGCGCACGCCTTTAATCCCAGCACTCGGGAGGCAGAGCCAGGCATATCTCTGTGAGTTCGAGGCCAGCCTGGGCTACCAAGTGAGCTCCAGGAAAGGCGCAAAGCTACACACAGAAACCCTGTCTCGAAAAACCAAAAAAAAAAAAAAAAAAGCCAAATATAACAGTACAAATGAAGGTCCTGGCATTTAGACCCAGTTAATATTATGCTCACCTACTTCTGTTCATAGATCCTCAAATACAAAGATCAGTAGATTTTTGGCGACAGTCTTCCATAGGACAGAAAGTAACCCGGAAGGGATGCATTTGCAGACATCAGAGTAGCTGACTGTCACATCACTGCGATGGCATCTCACAGAAAGCTTACCACCACTCTCCACTAGTAGATCTTGCATAATTTGATTACTCATTATCTGGAAAGAAAAGGAAGAAAAATGCTCGTCATCATCTGCTAACTTAACCATGTTGGAATACATTTGGGGTGATTACTTCACCCATCAGAGCTCGAGGAGACAGTGTTTAAAGCTATAACCAGAGCCTCCCTGTATGAGAGACTAAATGAACCAGCATAACGCTAAGAAAACTGCGTGTCTCTACATGGTAGAGATAATGCAACTTACTCCAACATAAGTGGGGCCAAGAGAGGACGGAGAGGAGCTTCAAGAGCAAAGGTTGAATGTATGTGGCACGGCAGGAAACGGAAGAAGACTAAGAGAGTGAGTCATCCAACCTTGACACTGTAGCTCCTGAAAATAGATAATGGCATTTTGATGCCATAGAAACGCACAAGGATGTGAATTTACTCAAAATTTATAGAATAACACACCTACCAGTTTGCATAAGCCATTGTCAAGCCACACTGTTGCCTAATTCCATGCATTTATTATGAATACAGTTTGACTATATTCTTGTTCTTCATCTATTAACATTCAAGTGAAATGATTGTTCTGTAGATCTGCAGCAGCATTGAGCATATACATAAGTCCTAGATACAGTGTAAGTGGAAAAAAAAAAAGGATGAATTTAT
>CABHPR010130782.1:0-20403 GCA_902168415.1 Peromyscus melanophrys
ATTTCAGGAAGCTGGTAGATAGCTTGCAAAGTTCATTTACTCATGTCAATTAATAAAAGCTCTTTATGGAGTCCATTTTATTATTTTAATTAAGGTAATAACCCTGGAAAGTGAGAGGTTGTAGAATACATGAATTAAGAGTGTCTAAGATTAATAAGTCTACTACTGAAGTATGAATGCTTTTCACATAATTTTTAGCCACGTGAGAATCAATGGTGTAGAAAGAAAACTGTACTATTTATAGAAGGATGATGGGCACTGAGAAATTGATTTAGAGACTGTCTTTTGTGTGACGAAGGCCAAATGTCAGAGCTGAATCCTCTGGATCAACATTTCAACCAGTTACTCTTTGAGGAAATGACCTAATAGTGTATCATCGGTGCTCCCTTTGGGAGCCTATGGTCTCTATATATAGCAAGTCTCCCAAATTATGCTTAGTACCCTTTATTGACCCTTGGTTCGTTTGGAGTCTATAGCACGGCCTGCATATGCTATCTGCTCTTTCATCTACATTCTTCTTAGTCTTATTCTTGGCTACATCTTTCCATTTCTACTCTTATTCATTCATTCATTCTTCCCCCTACTACAAAGCTCTGACGCTGACCACCTGATACTTTTCACCAAATACAATCTGCTGAAATCTTAACAGCTGTCACACACTACAATAATTCTTCAGACACCGTTAGGCAAGATTTACTTTCTCTGTATCAGACATTCTTAGGATTGTGCCATATCTGTGTTTGTCTCTCACTTGGTGCTTTGCTTCCCCAGCACAAATCTCATACCCTATAGTCTATCATTCTTGGGTCATCAAAGTTTTAACATTTCTCACATGGAACAATGACCTAGACTTGAAGACAGACACATAGAGGCTATCTCCTCAATATTCCCATGCTAGCCTCTCATTCCTGATAAGGTAGAGTACATTCTTAACTCTCTATCCTGGTCAGGGAACAATTTTGACACGCGCCCTATAGCCTGGTATGTACATCATCTATGCAGAGGAACCCTACTTTTCATCTTTCTTGTTTTTAAGATGCTTTCATCCCCTTGAGACTGTGATTGCATCTCTCCCCCTGGAAAGCTGAACATCAATGACTACCCATGCTTCTGTTTCTTCTAACTTTTATCCTTTATGGTCAAGGTTTTGAGCTGTTGACTCAGCCTTGGCTACAGCCTCATTCTCACTCATTCCTACTTCGTATCTCCACCACAACCCACCCCCTTTAGTTTAGAAACCTAGTGTTTTGATTGATTTTTCACATTGCATTTTGACTTAGTTCCTTAGATTTGGTGACCTGGAATTTAAACACCTTGCTGGTTTCCTTGGACTTCAGATTATTTGAATCTGTTTATATGATATATCCCTCAGACTTTCCATTGGGAACTAATTTTTGTTCACTTTTTGAATATGTAGTACTTGTTCTGGGATAAGCAAGCTGGAATGGAGAATAGGGGTTCAAGGATATGATAAAGCAGATGGAGGTTCCAGATAGTTCTTTTACCCTGTATTTATTTGTCTGCTATTTACTAAGCTCTGTCAACTTTGATCACACCTAGCCTGCAATAACCCTGTTCAGTGAGTACAAAGGGATAGTTTGTAACCATTCTGTGTTGGCAGGTACTGTGATGAGATCTTGACCGTCTCTACAACAACCCTTCTCTTCTTGATAAACCAGACAGATCTTAAGTGTATAAGCTAGAAAGGAATCCTACAGTGATTCCTTGTGCAGTAGAGTTCAGTGACAATGAATCTCTTTGCTTAATAGTTTCTATTTCAATGAACTGGGAAGAGAACTGGGAAGAGAAGCAGGAAGAATTCAGAAACAAACCAGTGTTATATGGGTCAATGTCACTTTACAGGAGCAGAAAGGAACTTTCTGGGTGACTAATATCTTCATCATTTCTGAGAGAAGCACTATGTAAAACTTAGGGGGAAAAACAGATCTTGAAATTGCTTAGAACCTCCTCCACCCCATAGCCACTTCAACCTACTACTCTGGGAACCCTTAAGCCCACTGTGGGCCTAATAAGCCAATTGTCAGCCTTCTGCTTTCTCTGACCCTATTCTGTAGCCAGCATATATTTACTTCATTCAGTAAACAGTGTCAAGTACTGGGTCAGATACTAGATTATTCACTGGCAATCTAAACATGGGTATTATTCCTACTCACAAAGAAATTATGAACTAGTTACAAATGCAACTATATATAAATAAGCACAATGGATATATAATTATAAGTTGCCACATGCTTTGAGGGAAAGAACATAGTTGCCATGAGAAAGAACAAGATTCTAATTTAGGTGGAATAGGGAAGGTAACATTGAAATAAAAGAAAAGAGAAAATAAAAATTCAATTTCCTGTAACTGGAATGTTTCTCAGTCCTGCCCAGACCCACGGTCCAGATAAATCTCTCCCACCTGCAGTCTCACAGACACTTATAAAATAATCATTCAGAGGCTTATATTAATTACAAACTTATAGCCTATGGCTTCAGCTTCTGACTAGCTAATTCTTTCATCTTAAGTTAAGCCATTTCTATTATCTATTAATATTCTATTAATCTATATGTTACCACATGGCTGAGGCATTACCGGCCTGCTGGCATCTTGTTGCTCCTTTGACATCTCTCCAACTTCACCCTTCTTTGTCTCTTCTTCAGTTTGAATGTAACCCCTAACCTTATCCTGCCCCAGCATAGGCCAATACAGCTTTATTTATTATCCAATGGGAGCCACACATATTCATAGCATACAGAAAGACATTCTACAGCACTTCCCCTTTTCTGTCTAATCAAAAAGGAAGGTTTTAATTTTAATATAGTAAAATTATATGTAACAAAACAGTTACCAAGCAAGAATTGCATTTACAATATCTAGTCTATTTGTATTTGGCAAAATTAAAGAAAATATTCTATCATCTACCCTATTTTGTGAGTCTAAAGTTTCATATCTAATTTACCTTTTATCATGACTAAGGAAAACTATAATTATAACTATCTAGTCTTCAACTCTGTCAAAGACCCCAGAAGGATATAATATTACCTGAGTAAACAGAAAGTGCATTGTAAGCTGTAGCTAGAGTTTTCCTGCCTGGTCCACAGTCAGGACAAATCTCTGTCACCTGCCAGTCCCACCGCCGCTTAGACCCAACCAAGTAAACACAGAGACTTATATTGTTTAAACTGTTTGGCCTAATGGCTCAGGCTTCTAGCTATCTAGTTCTTACATCTTAAATTAATCCATTTCTATAAATCTATACCTTGCCACATGGCTCATGGCTTACTGGCATCTTCACATACTGCTTGTCATGGCGGTGGCTGGCAGTGTCTCTCACTCAGCCTTCCACTTCCCAGAATTCTCCTCTCTCCTTGTCCCGCCTATACTTCCTGCCTGGCCACTGGCCAATCAGTGTTTTATTTATTAACATATTTGGCATACAGATCATCCCACAGCAGTAAGCAACTTCCATAATTCTAGAAATGACAGAGACGTCTGGCTGCCTGGACAGTCACCCAAAGTTACTCTTTAACATTGGGGCATCTGTCTTCAGCCCACAGGCCTACAGTCCGTGGCATAGCTTTCAGTGAAGCAGGAAATTTTAAGGACTGTTCCTCCCATTCTGGCAAAGTTCATTAGTGGCTTCTCCCTGTGTCCTGTAGAATGTCTGGCAGTTTCTTTTGGGAAGCAGGAACCTGAAGGACCATCTTGCCTTACAAAGTTCGGTGGTCACCTTCCTATGAGTCCTGCATGTCCAGTTTATATAGCATACTGTCAAGCAATCCAGGCAAGGACACTTTTTTTGCCCAGTGGCTTACTTTTACCACAAAGAAAGTATATTCTATAATGAGTTTCTTTGATGCCCATTATCCTCTTTGAAGTAATTGGTGCTGCCAGGAGCAGACATGTCTCACTGTCCAGAAAAGTCTAAGTTCTTAAAACATTTGAAATGCCATATTCTGTAGGTCTTTGAAGTGTTTGAAGACTACGTATCTATCTGAAATATATCTCTGCATATCTAGAAAACCTAATTAACATAACTATAAGTTTGATTATCATAGATAACTAATTATTAATCTCTATTTCTTAATTATATATTACAATTTTAAATGAGTTACATAAACATAATACCTTAAACAAGAGTAGAAAAATATATATATAGTATAACAAAATTAACTTTAAATTTGTATCAATAAACTAAAGTCCACAGCAATGTAAAACATTTCAAACAAGTTGTTATTCTTTAAAAGTAGATTCTATAGTCTACCCTTTCATTCTATCATCTCTATATCCCATTTTCTTTATTAGAAAGAAATGGCTTTTATAATCAACCTGCTATAAATAAAAATAAACATTTATAAACAATATTTTAGGAATTTGGGTGTAGCTTCCCATACTACTTCTAGGGGCGCTAGCAACCTTATGGGGATCTTGAGAAAATTAAGAATTATAGTAAAATCTTGGCTGTAGTAGTCTGTGAGTCTGGATCTTCTCAGCCAGTTACACTGAAGCTGTTTTAGATGTTGGATCATCTGGGCCATGGCTGTCATTGGAGACCTAATATGATTGATCAAGCCATATTAGCCTAGAAGCAATCCACAGGTTCTCATCTTCTGTGGAAACAAAAGCAGAACCTTTTCCCCAAAGCAATGTATCCTTAGACATAAATTTTGAAGTCAAGATACCTTTAAAATATACATATTGGTTTAACTCAGGAACCCCTACAATCAAATGTCTTTCTGCAGTTAAAATCCCAAAAACGTTAAGCGCTCGCCTTATATTTAAGTCACCTTTCATAGCGTGGTTCGACATCGTTTCACTTCGAGAGCCAGATATCCCAAAAAACAATATAATAATATGCAGTATCCAGATTCTTTGTGTAATTTCTATCCTTATATGGCTTAGCTTTCATATTATTCTTACTGTCTCTTTAAAGACTTTATTTTTGAAAATTATGTCCTTATATAACTGCCTATATTCTTTTTTCTCTCTCTTCCAAGCCTATGCATATTTTTTACACGTATTGTAAACTGATTAGAAGATTCTTACATCTGAATCTGTCCTCATGTGTCTCTGTTATCCTTTTTTGACCATTGATTTAAACTGCAGCATTGTTAGGACTGAAGTGGCAGCCCTGGCTACTGGCTCTGCCCTTGAGTTTTCAACATGGTGGAGGTACCTTTACCTCCTGGTCTGGGGGCCATGCTCATCGCCAACTCTGGGAAGCAGTGGGTCTATGCCTCCATCAAGCAGCATGTAGCCCAGAAACCTTTTTTTTCTGTACCAACAAAAGCTAAATCTGCCACACAGTGTGCTGTGTGGCTTGGAGATACCTTGGGAATCCACCATGCTGTGCTCAAGCTTGAATGCCGCGGCATCTCTGTACTATGGCCTCCATGAGAAATAAGAACTAGGAAACTGCTCATAGCTCCATTTTAGTAAGTTCTCTCAGGTATTAGGTGGAAACTCTTGCCACCACATCTAGGCACCAAATGTGGAGGGAAATTTCTGGTCCTGCCTTGCTCAGCAGTCTGGATGAATCTCTCCCACCTGCAGTCTCACAGATGCTTATAAAATAATTACTCAGAGGCTTATATTAATTACAAACTGTATGGCCTATGGCTTCAGCTTCTGACTAGCTAACTCTTTCATCTTAAATTAAGCCATTCCTATTAATCTATACATTGCCACATGGCTGTAGTGTTACTGGTCTCCTGGCATCGTGTTGCTCCTTTGGCTGCAGGCTGGCATCTCTCCAACTTCACCCTTCTTCATCTAGTCTTCAGTCTGAATGTACCGCCTAACCTTATCCTGCCCCACCTTAGGCCAATACAGCTTTTTTTATTATCCAGTGGGAGCCACACATATTCACGGCTACAGAAAGACATCCCCCAGCAATCCCTAGTACTTATTTTAAAAAAAAAAGTGCAGTCGAGTGGCACATACCTGTAATCTCAGCACTAGGGAGGCAAGAGACAGAAGCAGGAGGACGGCTGCTGTCCTGGTCTACATAGCAAGTTCTTGGCCAGTCAGGGTACACAGAGACAAACCCTGTCTCAAACCTCAAAGGAAAAAAAACCAAAAATCTAGAGCAGTGAAGCAAGAGTTGTTAGTGTGTAGAAGAACAAACAGTAAACAGAAATCTTTGGAGATGGACTATGAACTCAGTTTGTCTGAAGAAGTAAAAAGCTAGAGTTTGGATTTCATTCCAGCATAATTGGAAATTACGTAGGGTTTTTAATCCAGGAAGTGACAAGATCCGATTAAAATTTAAAAAGACTATATAAAGGAATGGGGAGAGGGTGGGAAAAAAGAAGTAGGGTTGGGTGGGGACTTTCTCAGGATATTAGTAAAAGCATGGAAATACAGACAACTAAACAGATTGGAGATGTCTTTTGGAGATAGATAAATTTAAATCTTTTGGAGAATTTAAAGACCTCAAAGAGATGTGAGATGTAAAAATTTCAGTAAAAGATACGAAGCCAAAAGACAGTTAGTATGGTGATTGATTCTACTCCTGCTTTTACATTTCACATCCAATCCATCAACATAGCCAAAGCTCTTTACCTGCAAAACTATTCCAAGTGCAAGAACTTCTCACCTTCTTCACAGCTTCCACCCTTCTCCAATCCATCATTGCATCTTGCCTAGACAATTGCCCTAGCTACTCAACTGTCTTTGCTTTCATTTCCCCGGCATGCATAGCTCGCACTGTCACCCACTCTATAATCACATCCTCTTGTCTACTTTCTCACTCAGTTATGCCAGCCTCTACCTCACTGATTCCTGTTCATACACACTGGATTTTTCAGAGGTACCCCAAAGCTTATTCCTGTTGTTTAAACTTTGTGTTTGTTATTTCTACCAACTCTTTTGCTTCATAGTTGTACAGATGTCTTCTTTCCATATTCATTCAACTTCTATTACAGGGTTACCTCTGTGACCATTTTCCTGCAGTATTACACTCACAACTCTCATTTCCCTCTTGCATTCATTATACTTATCATTGACTTACATTCATATACTGATTTTGTTTGTTTACCATTCTTTCCCATTACAAGTTCTGTTTTATTGTAGTATGCTACTGATTCTGTTTAAAATTACTGTTTCCTGAACGTCTAAAGGGATACAGTATTGGAAGATATCAGGCAATATTTATTTTCACCATTTTAATTTATTTTTAAATTAGCAAAAGAGGACTTTTTTACTGAGGGAAAGAGAGAAGGAATTAAGGTCAACCCATGTTTTTGCTTTATCTAATTGGGCACATGAAAATGGGAGCTTCCCACTGTGATGGAAGCACTTTCAGAACCCCTGGTTTAGGGGATGACAGGCGATCAATTTTAATTAGGTTGAATTTAAGATCATTTTCAGACATGCAAGAGGAAGAATCAAGCTGGCAGATGGATAGGAAGACCATGTAATTTATTATCACGACTTAAAATGAATGAGAGAATTAAACATCAAATTTTGTATACTTTTAAAATAGTCTTTAAGAATACAAATTGCTTTTATTAAATTGGTGCTTTTACAAAATAATTATTTTCAAAATTGCATTTGTATGTGTCTTTTAATGTTAACCAATTACGAAAGTTGTATATTTACATTTTATTATATATATTTTGACAATTATTCTATTTTGAAGATAGAATATGAAAGATATTCAGATTCAGTTATAAACTGTGTGGATACCTCAAACCATCTAAGAATAAATTTCTGCTTCATAGCTTTTCTTATTTAAGATGAACATTATTTTCAACCAAAGTTTTTATTCACACTATCCTAACAAAATAAATTTGTCTTTAGTGACTTCATATTGAAATAGCTATATCATTACAACTAAGGAAGTAGTCTAATTTCCAGAGAATGAATTTCCAAAAATTTTCTATTAACTGGATAAAATAATTGATATACACTGGAATTTGATTAAATAATACTATTTGAGACATCTGACTAACACTGGTTGGCAAAAGACAGAGTGCCAGCTACCACTCCATGCAAGAGAAAGCATCGAGTTGGAAATGGTCAAAATTATTTTAGAACAGCCATGGTCTCTAAAGAACAGACCATACTATACAACTTCTGAAGTACATCTTCTCACACACAGTATGCAACTATTTTAAAATAATTTCAATAATTTCCCTTTTATGCTTCGCTTTTATATGTATAAACTGTACTTTGGGAACATATACTATAAAAACTGCTACTATTGTGGAAGATATGGATGTTTACTCATATTTGTGACTTATTTGCTTCAGTAGATCATAAATACTTAGCCATTTTATGCAGTTCATTTCATGATTTACTTTACAAGAAATGGAAATGCATACATTCATTATTTTCCTAAAATGTACATGCTTATATTTTTAATTCATTACTGGAATAAGAATAATAAACATTTTAACATGTAACCAAGTAAAGAAATCATAATTTTAGATTTACAAACAACTGTACTGAGAACATTCTATTATCCAGATACAGGACTGTGCTTTCTACAGATATCACCAACTAGTGACCATGGGTGTCTGAAGAATGGGCCATGGAACATATGACTGGTCCCAATTACCTGCATGGGTAGCACCTATGAATACTTTTCTCTCTCACAATTTTGGGATAAAGGAGTTAACTGTCCTCCTCTGTTTGAACATAACTTTTTTTTCATGAGAGAGGACCACTTGAACAAAATGGTACTATTGGGTACACTGAAACAAAGAAAGAGAAATGGTTAACATTAGTTTGTTTCCTGTCTTTTTTTTTTTCTGGGTCCTCTACTGTGGTCTACCCTGCCCTAAAATCACTAGTGTGAACCTGAAACTCATTGTTTTAGAAAAAGACAGGAGACAGTTCCATTTTTCTATCACTTGGAGCATGATGAAAATCTTAGATACCATTTACTGAGCTCCTGCATGTCAGTCTCTACTCTTCACCATCAATCCATGATAGCATTTTCATTTTTGAGGTGAGAAAACCCAGGCTCAATGCTGTATGACTGATAAGTAATGGAAGTGAGTTAGAGCCTACTATACAATGACTGCATTTCTAAAGGGGTACAAAACTGGCATTGAACATAGCTGTTGCTTCTTTCAAGATCTCACTTGTCCTGGTGCCTCCACCACCTGAACCCTTGTCATTGTTCCACTCACAATGAATAACAACGCAAACTTGGTACAAGTTTTCATTGTATGCCTGAACCAGTGAGGCTATGGCCTACTACTCTATCATAAGAAGACAGCCTCATGCTCCTGCCTCACACACTGTCACAGACTCAGCAAATAACAGGTCTGAAAAATACAGTCTACTTCACCTAAGAGTTTCTCAACAACTTGGAGTGGATTATAGGAAGTGGGTAGGGACCACATTTTATGCAAAAGCTCAAAGTTGGCAAGAATACAAGAGCTTGGACTCAGACCAACTCTAAGCTCCCCGTCTGGATCATCATCTTGCTGTTTCTCAGAATAAGAGGAGAGGTATAGAGTTCATAGCTCAGAGCCTCCTCTGGCATGGTCCCTGAAGTTTCTACATGGATTGGCATTATTCCAGTATCCAGCCACAGGTAGGAATATTGTTGCTGTCTATGACCATGAAAATAATAAGTCTCAGATCTTCTCTGGCTCATAACCAGCCAAAATAATTGGCCTTAATTTTAATTTTCTAATGACTTGGAATTAATAGAAGCAGCTGCTACCACAGTGTGTGGGTGTCCTTCTCCAGAAGGCAATGACAAAATTTTAAAAAAATCCCAGTGTTATAAAATAAACTGAAAAAATAAAGAATACAGTGTATAGGACAAAAAGGTTAATTCCAGAAAGGAGCAGTATCTTTTTGTTACCATAAATTCAACTGGCAATATGTAATACCGCCTCTCTCCTCCTACCCATAGTGTCCATTAGCTGATAAAATGGTAATCTGATTAGACACGGGGGTGTAAAAATGTGTTGCCTGTGTCTGATCACTGCCTCATGCTCTTTCTCTCCCTCCCAATGACTCGGAAAGATTAGCTGTGACAAAGTGCAGAGAGAGAGAGAAGATAAGAGTAGATGTGCTGGTGACAGGGACATTGTAATTATTTGGGGAAAGATAGTGTTGGAGTTAGGAGGAAAAAGTTCTATTTGTTCAGGGAGAGTAGATTTATAATATGGGTATCTATGCCAGGTGTCTATCTGTGCTGGACATGTGAGAGAACAAGGCAGAGGCCAACTGGTTCTGGCTAGATGATGGTCTCAATCATCCAGCAAATGAAAGGCAATGTGTAGCATAGACGAAGCATGAGATATTCTGCTGCTCTCATAGAAGGAAAAAGAGTGGAAACTTATCTCAGTTTCAAATGTACCAGGAAAGTGGATACCAAATTGCTTTGTGACCCGGGATAAATGAACTAGGAGAAAGAGAAGACCAGTGCCACAACTGTGTGGATGTAAGGTAGCACAGGCTTATTGTGGCAGAAAAAGTATGTACTTACTAGTCAGATAGTAGTGTACAACAAACAGCACAATATTGCACACAGGATGTGCTTAACAAGTGGCACTTTGGGAGTATCTAAATGACTTTGTGATATTATGTTAGGTACCTCTGCCAGGACTAACAGCATGATGGTCTTAATAATTGCAGCCAAACACAGATGAAAGGCCATGTGTAGCATAGATGAAGCATGAGACTGGTTCTTCACTACTTCCTGTTCTATTAGTTTGAAGAGAAAATTGCCTGCTGTCAAGAAAGAACCTAGAGTTAGAACTTACTTATTCAAGCTGACACTTTCTGCTTAATTGGAGAGGAAATTAGAAATCCTATATTTCAGTGTCTTGAGGAGAATTTGAGAATATAAATTTAGAGAGTTTTCTACACTTGGGCTCTGGGTTTCTCATCTTCTGTATGTCCTCGTAGCCCCTAGAAGGGTGTTTTGAAAATTTAGTCAGTGGATTTCAAGAGAATGCAGAGAAGATGGTAAGTGGGAGGGAAACTGTTGCCTTCCACTTCATTCATTCACTAATAAATCAAAAATTCACTCTGTGGTGATATATTGTGTACCCTAATAAACTTTGCCTGAATATCAGGGAACAGAACAAGCCACTAGTTTAAACATAGAGGCCAGGCAGTGGTGGCATACACCTTTAATCTTAGCACTCGGGAGGCAGAGATCTGTCTGGATCTCTGTGAGTTCAAAGCCACCCTGGACTACATGAGATTGACTCAGTATAGGAGAGAAACTGAGCCAGGCAGTGGTGGCACACACCTTTAATCCCAATACTTGGGAGTCACAAACCTTTGATCCCAGCACTTGAGATCTCATGCCTTTGCTTGGGAAGCACACATGCCTTTAATCCCAGGAAGTGATAGCTGGGCAGAGAATGGTATATAAGGCATGAGGAGACAAGAACTATAGGCTTTTTGGCAAAAGCATCTTTTTAGCTAGAAGCTTTTTTCACCTGGAGCCATCCAGGTGAGGACTCAGATGATTTCTGTCAGAGGATTCATGGAATTGGTGAGGTGAGATGTGGCAGTGGCTTGTTCCTTTGTCTTTCTCATCTTTCAGCATTTACCCGAATATCTGGCTATGGGATATTTTATTATAAGACCATTTAGATTTCGACCAACATCACTCATTTAGCAAGCATGTATTGATTTCTACAGGGTCAAGCATTATGTTAGCTTCTGGAAATTTTGAAGTAAATCATAAAAGCAACAGTATCTACACTTAGTATTTATAACAGTTACTACATTGTGGGAGTTACTGGCAAAGAGTCAGAAAGAAAGTTGACTTGACTTGGATTTGACTTCTCTATACTAGGGAGACTATATGTTATAGAAATGTATCAGAAAGTCAACTACAATTAGAAAGAATACATCATAAAGATGAGAAAGTGAAAACATTATCTATCTAGTACATGGTTCTAAGTTTCACATGGAGATGGCACAATGTACTTATGTTAGGGAAGTTGAAATTATTTATTTATAAATATAGTCATTTATTCAATTCATCAGTTGTTTTTACCACTTCATCTTTGCAAAATTCTGCATAGGTCCTGGAGTAGCAATAGTGAGGACTGTACAGGCCCTTCCCTCCAGGGAGCTCAGTCTAACAGTGAATGAAATTAAATACTGGCTATAATAGAGCAGCACAGAGTATGTTTGTGGGAGTCTGATAGATATGTGTATGCACACAGTCCCCTCACCTGCACACACTACAAGTCTTGGAGTGAGATCCACATTCTTTCCTTGTACATTGGGTGTCTACTTCTGTTATCTGGATGGACTCCAAATGATGGCTTCTTCTAAGAGCTGATAAACATCTGTTCTCAGTTCTAAGAGCACACATACCAATGCTTGGACTTTTCCTGGGTCTCTGACAGGACAGGATCTTGGATAATTTCATTCCAGTGGTCTCTTGTAGAGTTGCAGACAGCCTGCCTCACTTAAGAAGGATTTTAGTTATATCCTCACTTTCATCACTTTGGGCTATGAGGAGTAAGTTCAGAATATTGTGCTTTTAAAGAGCCAGAGCATTACAAAATGTTTAGAATGGCCGGGCAGATGGTCAGTGCTGTAGACACACACACAGAAAAATCATACTATAATAATTAATATCATTATTGTTATAATTTCCCTTGAGTTATCTCAGACTGTGTTCAGAAAAATGAGAGTGCCTCATCTAACAAGTATAGAACATTCTTTCAGACTCCGAAACCATCTCTTGCTACATTCTCTTTCAATACCAGTTTCTCTGCTTTCTCTTCTGTGGAATGTTATAAAGTCCCCATTTCCAACTGAACTGAAGTCAGCCTTCTTGCTACTGATCTTTGGGACAGACATCTTTGCATAAACAAGTGTTGGAGAGCTCCATGTGCCATCACCAGTGGTGAACAGAAGGAAAAGGTGACTTGGTTTCCAGTTTAAGGACATTTACATTTTCTTTAAAGAAACATCTGTCTACTTTTGCTGCTCATTTTTATGAGATAAATCAGGTCCCTTGTCAAAGCAGAGACAAGCTACTGAGGACTGAGTAGTCAGGGAAAGCTTTAAAGGGGAAGCAAGTTAAAGAATTGGCATTTATTTGTATATTCTCATTCAATTTGTGGTCCATAGATTGGTTAGTTCATTTTTAAACATTTAACCCTTTGTTAATAATCAATCTTAGGTCTATGAATAGGAGTCAGAAACAAGTAAGAGTCTATCCTGGGATTGGAAAGATCAATTACTAAGACATTTTTCAACTGTGTTGAAGAATTCGAAGTAGTTAATTATGAAAAAGCATAGCTTTTGAGAAAAGGAGTAATGAGCATAGGATTCTAAATCTCAGGGAAGTCAAAGGGACCATATGGGCTGAAGTAAAATGTGAAGATAGAGGGTCGTTTACAGGGTTTTTAGCAAGATGGGGCTACTGAGAACACTGTAAAACCAGATTTTTATGAAATAGAAGGTAAGCTTGTGAGTTGAAGGGCAAAGGGATGATGGCAGGATACAGTAGGAATTCTGAGCATTGACTCTGGGGTCAATTGGCCTAATACAGGCTCTGAGACTTACTGAGCTTGGGTCTTTGAGAAACATTTTACCTCTTTGAGTTTTCATTTTCTTGTCACTGCGAAGGAGATGTTAATGACCCCATACCTCCTAAGACACTTGTGAGTGTTAAATGCATATAAAACAGTTAACACAGTGACAGGGGCATAATGACAATATAAGGAGAAAAACGGGACAAAACCAGAAGTATATTTCAAAGGAGAAAGGCTGTAGTGGGTGTCTGTTTGAGCCATGTCCTGAAGCACCGCCCCTAGTGAGGTAGGAGGTAGCTGTTACACCTGCCTATGACCTTGAGGTACATGCCCCTTTGTCCTTATTCCTTGCTTTACTTGGCTGATGAGCCCTTCTCAAGCAGGTTTCTGTGTGTATCCTTGGTGGCACCTGGAAAGTCTAAGCCCCAAACAAGGTCTCATCCTTCCTGAATGATTACTGGAGGATCCATTACCTCTACTCTTCCTGCCACCCAGATCAAGCATTCTCATCCACCCAGGATGGGAATCAGGACATCTGTAAGCCTATGAATTCTGATCAAATGTAAATAAATTCAGTGGAAACAGCAGGTTCTCATAAACAACTGTTAAACTTAGGTGGAAGACTGGAAAGATAGGATGACTGTATTTAAACTGTGGGCGTTGACTGGATATATTAGCAAATAGTTGGAAATAATGTCACAACCTGGGGAACCTATGGCTATAGTCATTGCCTGTATAGGAACACATGCTAAACCCAGGGCTCCAGAAGACTCTTACTCACATCTCTGAGCCAGGGCCTGGAGTGACCATCACTGCATGGAGACCTCAAAGCTCTTTCATGGGCTTTCTTCCCAAGTATTAATCCAAGGTCTTGGGACTAGCTTCCTCCCTACCCTCCTATTCTTTCATATTCAATCACATTGCAATTGTGGAGCACATGAATTTTCTCGACACCAGTATCCCTGCATTGGTCTGTTATTCCCTGTCTGTGTTCTTGCATTTTCACCTGTGCCTTCTCTATTAACCTTTCTGTCATTCACATCTTCTTCTTGAACTCATTCTTGTAGTTAATAATCTCGTTCTTTTAATTTGCTTTTTCCTTCACCTCTCTTGTCTTCACTTGGTACCCAATACTTTAATATTTCATAGTAAAACCATCAACTGAGCCCCAACACTCTTGAAGAGAGTGTTTATTTTTCATCCTCCTATACTCCATACATAGGAACATCAGGAAATGACTTTACTCTTTGTCCCCTGCACATTTTCCAAACTCTTACTTTTCTACCTCATCACTAGTGGCTCCAGAATTTCAATACAGGGAGGTTTGAGATAGTGATCTGGTTAGAAGGAGTACATAGGGCCTTATGAAAAGATTGTTATTTCATGTTCTTGGGAGTAGGAGGCAAATGTATGTCTTTGGTGAATCTAAATACAACTCCAGGCATCCTGAATACCACCACTGAATTTTAAATGAAAAGCCAAATTCCTTTTGGCTTGTGTTGTGTATTTTCCATACTGTGCTGTTTTTCACCCTTCAGGTTCTTATCCATCTTAGATCTCATGGGCCCCCATTACATCCACTTGTTTTCTAATATAATCAAATGTTAGACTATTTAATAATTGAGCCTAATAGAATCAAATAGTTGGATAAACATCAGGGCTATATTGTAGCTAGAGTTTTCCTGCCTGGCCCACAGTCAGGACAAATCTCTGCCACCTGCCAGTCCCACAGCCGCTCAGACCCAACCAAGTAAACACAGAGACTTATATTGTTTAAACTGTTTGGCTAATGGCTCAGGCTTCTAGCTATCTAGTTCTTACATCTTAAATTAATCCATTTTTATAAATCTATACCTTGCCACATGGCTTGTGTCTTACCGGCATCTTCACATGCTGTTTGTCATGGCGGCGGCTGGCAGTGTCTCTCACTCAGCCTTCCACTTCCCAGAATTCTCTCCTCCTTGTCCCGCCTATACTTCTTCCTGCCTGACCACTGGCCAATCAGTGTTTTATTCATTGACCAATAAGCAACATGTTTGACATACAGACCATCCCACAGCACTATATCATCTCTGTTCTTCCAGAACAAAAAAAAATATCTCACAGACTAAGGTGGTTTGAATGTAATTGGCCTTCATAATCTCATAGAGTGGCACTGTTATGAGGTGTGGCTTTGTTGGAGTGGGTGTGGCCTTGTTGGAGGAAGTGTATCACTGTGGAGGCAGGCTTTGAGGTTTCTCTTGCTCAAGCTTCCCTCAGTATAACTGTCAGTAGACTTCCTGTTGCCTGCAAGATGTAGCACTCTCAGCTCCAGCACCACATCTGCCTGCACACCACCATGTTACTAGTCATGATGATAATGAACCTAACCTCTGAAATTGTAAGTGAGTCACCCCAATTAAGTGTGTATTATAAATATATTATATATAAATATAATATATAAATTATAAATGTTTTCTTTATAAGAGTTGCCATGGTCATGACATCTCTTCACAGCAATAAAAACCCAAACTAAGAAATAGATTCACCTCTGACATTAACAATTAATTGACATTAAACACACACACACACACACACACACACACACACAGAGAGAGAGAGAGAGAGAGAGAGAGAGAGAGAGAGAGAGAGAGAGAGAGAGAGAGAGAGAGAGAGAGAGAGAGTAACCAAACAAGAATTTGCAAGAAAACACTACCATGTTAGAACACTGGTCTAATTTTCTTTTCCTATTGATATGATAAAGTACTCTGACAAAAGCAACTTAAAGGAGAAAAGGTTTATTTTAACTCATAGTTCAAAGTCATAGTCCAATGTGGCATGGAAGTTAAGACATCAAGAACTTAAGGTAGCTTTTCACAGAACATTTGCAGTCAAAAAAAGAAAGCAATAAATGCATGCATGCTTTCTCTACTCTTAAACAGTCCAGGATCCCTGGCCTAGAGGATGATGCCACCCACAGTGAGTGGGTATTTTCCATTTTGATTAATGTACTTAAGATAATCCTCCTAGAGATGCCCAGATGCCCAACCCCCAAGGTATTCTGTTAAGTTAGCATTTTAACACTAATCATCAAAATGCTCATAGATCTGTGATTCACAAATTTTTCCAGGCTGTCCTGCATAGAGTCAGCACCATTCTTTTTTTCTTCCTTCCTTCCTTCCTTCCTTCCTTCCTTCCTTCCTTCCTTCCTTCCTTCCTTCCTTCCTTTCTTTCTTTCTTTCTTTCTTTCTTTCTTTCTTTCTTTCTTTCTTTCTTTCTTTCTTTCCTTCTTGGAGTTTCATGTATTTTATTCCACAAGTATCATCAGCATTATAAACATTTCTTTTACAATTTCACAGGCATGGATGTTTTGCCTGCATGTGTATCTGCACACCATGTGTGTACCTGGTACCTGCAAAGAGCAGAATAGAGTGCCAAATTTCCTGGGACTGGAATTACAAATAGTTGTGAGCCTGTGAGCCACCATGTGGGTGCTGAGAATGGAAGCCATGTTCTCTGGAAGAGTAGCCAGTGCTGATAAACATTAAGCCATCTGTCAGCACCATTCTTGATGTTCTTGACCTCATTTCCTACACTTTCCTCCTCCTGTCTACACTCTTTGCTCATTGGTTTTTCTACTAAATGCCAGCCCATGAGAGGTGAGTCTTAAAATCTTCACCCAGTGTCAACATTCTCCAGAAGTATCATTTGTTCTTAAAGCTCTTCTAGATCCATCTAGATAAATAAGACTTAAAGAGCAATTAATAAAAAATCAATATCTACCATAAAATGTGTGAATATAACTGGCCCAGAATTGTCACTGTAAGATAATGGAAAAGGTACAGTTTGATCTGACTTTTGTTTGAGTAGGAAGAAAAGAAATGAGAGGCATTCTCTATGGAGAGACATTGTGAACACTTTGGCTCCCATGAGACATGATGATACAGTAGCTCAATAGAGTAGCAGGTATAATCTTGTAGAATTATGACTGGAACATTTTTTTGTGTGTCTCCTGGTGTTCTTTACCAGAATATGAGCTTTGTGTTTTAGGGAAACTACTCACACACAGCACATTTTGAATCAGTATTCCCCAAAATGCTTCCATGGGAAATAAAACTCACGATTAGTGTAACCCTGAATCTTCAACAGAGAAGCTTCTTTGTACAGTAGACAGAGATTAACACAGCAACTTATAATAGGTCAAAGTGCACAAAGTAAGTGTCTATGGTATTCTCAGCCATACATGGGACTTCTATATTATACCTTCCCACAAGACTCAGAGAACATAGCAAAATAGAAGCCAGAAAGATTGTAAGAGGCAGAGCTTGAAAAAAAACAGGGTGAAACAGTCTTCTGAACATGACAGGACCATCACACTCATTAAACTCTAGCAGCTCTTTTTGCCTGCACAAGAGCTGTACAAGATCAGGCCAGTCAGCATTCCGGCATGGAACAGGGAGGATATTTTTAGCCCCACCCCTATCTGAGGAGCTAGCTATTGGTGGTAATGGCTGCTAGGAAAGAATTCATTTTCTTAATGGGTGTAGTTCTGATAGTTTGTCTATACTGCAGTGGATGCCCCCATACATCTTCGTATATGAGCAATACAAATTGAACTGAATGGAATATTAAAAACAAGGACATAAAGTTGGGAAGAGTTAGGAGGTAGAGGTAGACCCAAGAGGAGTTAAAGGAGCATAAAGGAAGAATATGATCACAATTTACATATTCACTTGTGAAAAGCCCTAATAGTTAATAAAATATTAAATAAAAATAGTCTTATATAATACTCTGTAGAAAATAACAGTAATAATTTAGAGTAATGTTGAATATTTTGTTCCCTTCTCTTGAATATTCACAACGTGTATTAGTTTACCTTAAAAACTATGACTTAGCCTTAAAATAGAAAACAAATGCTGACTTCACTGAGAAAAGTAAGTGTCTACTCATTGATGTCTCTCACTTTCCAAACATTCTTTTTCATTTTTTTCTTCATTTTTTTCTTTATTTATTTTTTCATTTTACATGCCAATCACTGTTTTCCCTCCCTTCCCTTCTCCTGTTCCCCCCACCTCTCCCCATTCCACCCCCTATTTTCTACTCATAGGGGGTAAGGCCTCCCTTGGGTAGTCAACACAAACTGGCATACCAAGTTGGGGCAGGACTAAGCCCCTCCTCTCTGCATCAAGGCTGAGTAAGGCTTCCCACCATAGGGAATGGGCTCTAAAAAGCCAGTTCATGTGCCTGGGATAGGTCCTGGTCCCATTGACAGGGGCCCCACAAACAGATCAAGCCACATAACTTTCATCCACATTCAGAGGACCTAGTTTCATTCTATGCAGGCTCCCCAGCTGTTAGTCTAGAGTCCATGAGACCCCAGTAGCTCAATTCAGCTGTCTCTGTGGGTTTTCCCATCATGATCTTGACCTCCCCCTCCTTGCTCCTGTACTCCCTCTTCCCTCTTTTCAACTTAACTCCAGGAGCTCAGCCAAGTGCTTGGCTGTGGGTCTCTGTATCTGCTATCACTCACTGAATGTAGGTTCTATAATGATAATTAGGGTAGTCACCAATCTGAATACAGGGGAAGACTAGTTCAGGCACCCTCTCCACCATTGCTAGGAGTCTTAGTTGAGGACATCCTTATGGCTTCCTGGGGGTTTCCCTAGCACCAGGTTTCTCTCTAACCCAATATTGGCTCACTCTATCAAGATATCTCTTTCATTGCTCTCCCTTCCCATCCCTCCCCAAACTCAGCCATTTTGATCCCTGATGTTCCCACCCCACATCTCCTCCCCTCTATTCCCTCCTCCAAGTTTACCCAGGAGATCTTAACCCTTTCCTCTTCCTGGGATGATCCACACATGACCCTCTTATGGTCCTCCTCTTTTCCTAGCTTCTCTGGGCTTGTGGATTGTAGCCTGGTTATCCTTTGCTTTGCATCTAATATCCACTTATGAGTGAGTACATACCATGTTTGTCTTTCTTGGTCTGGGTTACCTTACTGAGGATGATTTTTTTCTAGTTCTATCCATTTGTTTATAAATTTCATAATGTCATTGTTTTTTACCACTGCATTATTGGTGAAATTATTAAGGCCACTCCACGTAGTTAAAAGGAAAGTTTATTAGTGGCGTAACTTACAAATGAAGGGATAGGTAGGTCGCAGGGTCTGGGGAAGGTGTATTGCAGTCCAGCAGTGTTCTCTGGAGCTCTGCTCGGTCAACCTCCACCATCTCGGATCCAGGAACAGAGAGAGCTGGCCCATCCGGATCTCAGGTCTTCAGGGTCCTCCCTTGGCCCTGCCTTGTAGGCGTGACAGTTACCGAAGCCTCAAATGGGAGTTGGAACTTCCAGATCAAAGCTGGAATGGCTACCCACTACACTGCATAATACTCCATTGTGTAAATGTACCACATTTTCTTTATCCATTCTTCGATTGAGGGGCAGCTAGGTTGTTTCCAGGTTCTGGGTATTATGAATAATGCTGCTATGAACATAGTTAAGCAAGTGTCTTTGTAGTATGGTTGAGCATCTTTTGAGTATATTCCCAAGAGTTTTATTGCTGAGTCTTGAGGTAAGTTGATACTCAATTTTCTGAGATACTGCCATACTGATTTCCAGCATGGCTGTACAAAATTACCACCTGTCTTAGTTACTTTTCAATTGCTGTGACAAAAACACCATGACCAAAGCAACTTTAAAAAAAAAAAGTGTTTAATTTGGGATCAGAGTTCCAGAAGGTTAGAGTGCATGATCATCACTGTAGGGACCATCACAATAGGCAGGCAGGCATGGAGCTGAAGCAGGAGCTGGGAGCTTACAGCTCCATCTGCAAGTACAAAGCAGAAAGAGAATTAATTAAGAAGGGCATGGGCTTTTGAAACCTCAAATCCCACCCCCAGTGACACACTTTCTCCCAAAACACCACACCTCCTA
>CABHPR010130782.1:20413-31871 GCA_902168415.1 Peromyscus melanophrys
TTAAGTTCATTGGCTGTTTTCCTAGTAGAGTGTGTACTTCATGAAGACCAAGACCTTGTCTGTCATATTTACTATTGTGTCCCCAAATCTTAACACAATGCCTAGGCATATAATAAATGCCCCAAATAGGGATAAACAAATGTTCAAAATTTGCTTGTCTTTGTTAGTTTTACATTTTTGAAATGATTGAGAAAGCATAGAAACAGTCGTTGACAAAGTGATGCTTTTTTTTGCCATGTGTTTTTGACCACACGGAGTTTCATCATTCTCCTGTTGCCCTAATACTGTTATTCTTGACATTTTCCTAGGCATTCATTCCTGTTTGTTTCCTTTTGAGTCTTGAACTATTGTCTTTGTTTGTATCTTCTAGGCAAAGACTGCCACCTAAAAATGTTTACTACTATCGCTGCCCTGACCACAGGAAGAATTATGTGATGTCCTTTGCATTCTGTTTTGACCGAGAAGATGATATTTACCAGTTTGCTTACTGCTACCCATATACATATACTCGCTTCCAGCATTACCTCGACAGCCTACAAAAAAGAAACATGGATTACTTCTTCCGGGAACAGCTTGGACAGAGTGTGGTAAGGCCAGCATCATGCTTGGGGTCCCCATTTTGAAAAATGGGAACTTGGCAATGAAGTTTTGTAGAATACAAATGATGAAAAATAGTGTTCTATAGAACTATCTATAGACTATGTGCTCTGGCAAATTTTAAAATAGTAAATAGAAATAAGCTTTAAATAATTATTATACTTAGCAATAATCATGTGATGATTATTTGGGGTATTGTTTGTGAAAGTGTGATTCATTGCTCCTAGGATACCGGACAGTAAGAGAATAAGATTTGAGATAAATGGTTGTCATTATGAAGGGAACTGGAGGAACTATCTTTAAAGAGTTCTAGAGAACCCCAAAGTCACTGAAAGAAAAGAAGGTGTCTGCTAGGTGCTTCAAAGGTCATGAAAGCATTCATGGTGGCAATTCTCTGAATTTGTTTTTAGTAAAACCAGCTTACCTTGAGTCTAGGTTAGCAACTGGTGTGCTGCTGACTGGATGTGCTTATTATCTCTGCCTTCATTCACTTCCCAATCTTACTTTCACTCTTTGAGTTTAGTTTCCTGGTCTAGAGATTTTAATCTTCCATTCCATATTCATTTTTAGCTGTGAATGTGAAAAAAAATTTCAAACTAGGTGGTATAAACCAAAAATTATTGTCTTGTAATTTTAGAGGTTAAAAGTCCAAAGTAGGTCTCACTAGTCTGAAGAGATGGCATTAACAGATCTGTGTTCCAGTCAAGGCTACAGAGACTGCATGGATCTGCCCTTTTCATTACCAAGAAACTGCTTGCATTCCTTGGTTTGTGATTCTCCTTCATTCTGAAGCCAGCAATGGCTGGCTGAGTCTCACTGGTTCTCATTCGCCTGTCTCATTCTTTCACTTGTAAGGCTCTTTATGATTGAAGAGAGCTCACCAAAGTAATCTCTCCAGTAGTCTTGAGATACTTAATCTTATCTGTACAGGGCCATTGCCATGAAAAGCAACATATTCCCAACTTCTGTGAGTTAGGATGTGGGCATCTCAGGAGGGCATCACATTGTTTTCTCTTTCTATCTTTCTCTCTCTTTTTCTCCTGCAAAAGTCAGAAGTGGAAGTTTTCTTTTGTCCATTAAATACACAGGATTCCCTCAATGTGCTGATTGGTAAAAAGGAACAAGCAAATAATGATTTGGCTTTATGGTTCATTCTATAAGTCTGTATTGTGCCCTAAAGCAGACATACTGAACAGTGGCCAGAGATTCCAAGTAAATACACTAATGCATTTGTGGTCTCGAAGACAATACTAGGTAGGGCTTCTGGCATGTCATGGTGGTGAAATGGATTTTGTTTAGTACCATTGGGTTTCACCTGTAAGTCCCACTTCTTACTATTTCTTAAAAGAGAGAGAAATAAGGAAGGTGTGTGCATGTGCCACAAATGCGTGCGGGCCAAATTTTATCATGGTAATATTCTTGTTCTCTGAGCTTCTCTATTCTCTACGTTATTTTGCTAAGTATCTTCCCTTTGCTCTAACATCCTTCCCAACAGTGCTTCTGGTGGATTCCATTTGTATCTGGAACCTATGTTTCAAACTAAAAACTGGGGCACATGGTGTATCAGTCAGCTTGCTAACAGGAAGCAAATGGTAAGGTAGGCTTAAATTAGGATATTTCAAGGAAGACTATTTAAAAGCTATAAACAATGTATATGGAAATCATGAGATACAGTGAAGTTTTCTAGGGCCAATAACAAGTCAAGTGGTATGAAATTAGGGAATGGTTTTCTGATCCAAACCATAGAGTCAGTTAGCGAACCACTTGGAGTTGGAGAAGTGATCGTATATAATACATACAGTTAGCTTGAGAAGCCATCTCAGGAAACAAACTTAGACAATAAACACAATCATAGATTTCTTAGTTGCAAGAAAATGTTTTAGAAATGCCATCTTAAATGAGTTTGTGAGAGCTTTATAAAATGTACTTACACAAACTAAAACAGGTATGCTATTATTAGGTGATATAATCTTTTGGGACCACTAGTGACTATGTGTCTGCCATTAATCAAAGTGTTGTGTATATCATGACTGTATGTAGTCTTCATTCTCCTACCTCTATCTGGAATCCTACTAAGACTCCCTATTAGGCAACCCAACCATAAGGCAAAAGAGCCCATTGGCGTGTCCCATACAGATCACCCTTCCAGGGAACAAACAAGGGTGAAGAAGGGGAGAGAATGAATGTAGAGTAAAAAGAGCATATTAGACACACTTAATCCTATCAGTGATGTATCACCAGAGCCTGGGATTATTTGAAATGAGATTGTTAGAGAAAGTCTAATATAAATGCTTATTAGATATATGAATTGGTAGATAATTTAAGAAAATTAAACTTCCCTAATATTTATGCATTTAAGAAGAGAATGCATTTATTTCTTGAATTTGTCCACCAAAACCCTCTCATAGATTTATGTCAGACAAGATAGTTGCACACTTGCTGGCTATTGAGTGAATGATTGCATTAATGAAAGAATGAATTAAGATACATGTTTAAAGGTATTATGAAGAACTGTAAGCAGCAGTTCTTATCTCCATTGACAGGAAGGACAATAAGACAAGTTTCTAATAACAGATATTTAAAGTAATAGCAAAAATAACATCTTAAATGAGATAGAAGTCAATTTCTTTTTTCTCTTTTATTATCATCTTATACAATGTATTTTGATCATTAGAAGTTTACTTCTTTTCTATGTAAGTCTGGAGGTTAGATATCTACAGCAAATGCTGCATCTCCCCTGAAAGCCTCAGGGAGTCATATTCTCTCAGCTTTCTTTCCCTGTCATCCATGGGAAGTGACCTTCAACCTCATCATCTGGATAGGAAATTCCACATTTCATCTGTGTTCTAGAAATAAGAATAAAGGGAGTGGGTGAAAGAAAAAAAAGCAGCTATATGGCATGTCATTCAGTAGAATTACTACCCACATTTATGTAAAATAGGGGTTTGAAATGAAGTCTTTTTTTTGAGTGGCCATGTTCTGTCTAAAAATTGGTAGTCATATAGTTATGAAGGATAATTGATATTGAGAGACAGCTGAAGTCTCTGCTACAGAAAGCCTCAGTTCTGCTTCCACCTCTAACATCAAACTGCTTGTATGTTATGTCCCCTTTCAGAGTGTGATTTTTCATTCTTATTATAAAGTGAAAAAAATGACATGAAAAACTGAATGAGGTTTAAATGTGATAAGAGGCATAGTAGAGACATATGACAAGGTTGTACAAGCCTCAGTATGTTTTCAGAAACAAATGTATTCTATACCAGAGAAAATATGCCCAAATATATTTGAAAGCATAAAATTAAAGATATGAATTATTTAAAGAGATAGTGTTCAAAATAAACAGCATGCAGAAGATGAGCTTTAGCCTGCATATTTAGAGATGAGTAACATTGCTGAATACAAATTTTAGAATAAGGTTACCCAGAAAACAGAGGGCCAGAGTCATTGCATGATGATATTTAGTTAGACATCTGCCTTGATTGGGTTAAGGAATTCCTGGAAGATTAAGACAGACATGAAGATCGGGGTCAACTTCGTGGAAAACCTTTACTGTCATGTTGGCTATATTCTATTTTCAGATGTTAGATCTTTGTCTTTATATGAACAATCCTGTTTATTTCTCATAGTAGCTCATGTAGTAGGAAGAATTTCCCCAGGGATTAAAAAGGCTAACAAGGCAAGTTTACATGTATGAGGGCCAAGATTTAAACTAATCCTTTAATTCTAATACTCTTTGCTGCCCCTCTGATAGGCACATTGAGACTCATATTTAGAAAGTAAATCTGATGAATGTTCATGCTCTACCTGAGCCAGATGAAACTGGTTGGGGAACTCTGTGGATCAATTCAATCCCCTTACATTGAGTCTCAAAGCAGATGCTCAAGGTTTTGGGGCTTTTAGACATACTTTAGCAAGCAGAGCATTCTCTTGGTTTGGGTTGCAGGGTATTTGATATGACTTGTGTCTGAGGCTCCACCATAATTAGTTAATCCTTATCCCAATTTGGAGGGAGGATAATTACAAGTGGGAAGGCTTAATATGCCAACACGGAGTCTGAGAGCACAGGCAAGAGATATTTGCATTTTAGTGCCAGAACTACTTCTCCTAGTGGCCATCGCTGCCACCAGTGCTGCATAGGCATTGCAGAGGACATTTTACTGTTACTCATCAGTAGTTCCTGGTAATTCAACCACGAAAAACACCCTTGAACATAAAGACATCCTGGGAAAGTTCTTTTTGTGGCTATCTTAATCATATATTGTTATTATTCATGTATAATTACATATAAAGCCTACATATTGTAAAGGTATAGTCATAGGATTTTGAGCAAAATTGGACAGTTGGGTAAATATTACACTATAGTATTAGAACATTTCTATTGCCTCACAAAGATTCCTTGATAGTCTCCACTCTTAGCCATAGTAGCAAAGCTAGCCAGTTTACAACTACTATTAAGTAAGCACCATTGCTGAAAATATGTTATAGGGAATATCTTTTTTCATATGCTTATTTCTTGTCAGTATATCTGCTTTGATGAGACATCTGTTAAACTTTGGCTAATTTTTTGGCGGCGGGGGGGCGTGGGGAGGGGGTGTTTGCTTTTTAAGACGAGATCTCCCACTATAGCCTAGGTTGTCCTAGAATTCATTATGTAGCCCAAGTTAGCTGTCCTAGGATTCTCAATCATTTTGCTTTAGCCCCTATATATTGGGGTTACAGGTGAAAATCTTCATGCCCAGTTGGTTCAGTTTTGAACATGCAAGGGACTCACCAAGATTCACATAACTGGATAATGTAAATCCAGAATGAACTGCCTGTTGGATCTCCAGTCCCTCTGACTCTGGGACCTTGAGAGTGTTCACAGTATTGTTTGTCCTATTAGTTGTTGGCCCTGGCCAGATCTTAGGGTCATAGTCTTAGATTCTGTAGTCTAAGCTCTTTCCTGATTTTATGGGTTTGCCAGACTTCTAACCAGAATATCTCAGCCTTCCAATTTTGTCCTAAGGTGGCCTAAAGCCCTTCTCTATTCTGAAAATAACATCAAGGATATCTAAGAAGACCTTTCCTCCTACTAATACAGACTACCAGTCTGCCTACATTCTCCAGTCCAATGGGATAACACTTCTGCTATGACTCATATATCAATAATGTGGTTTAATGGATCAAGGTTTACTTAAATTGTACAGATTTTTAGTACCTATTGCACTGTATTATTTTACCCTGTATCCTTAGACAAGTTCATAAACATCTTTGATCTGTACTTACTCATTTATATTATAGAATCATTTATGCTCATTGGGAAAATTAAATTAATAATTAACAAAGAGCCTAGCACAATGCTAGCACTCCATAAATGCAGAAAGGATTGATAACATACAAGTGTATGTTTCTCAGAATTATGTTTTAAATATGTATTCAATAGGTTTTCCCATTTAGACTTGCTTATTTTTCAAGACAAGTAAGCTCCTACAACAGTAGAAACTGAAAAGAAAGGTAGAGATCAAGAAAGGCATCCTACAAACTTTTTGTCATTCTTTTTTTTTTAATTTAAGAAGTTGTTTTATTCATTTTACATACCCACTGCAGATTTCCCTCTCATCCCTCCTCCTGCTCCTGCCAGCCTCCCCCCCCATGCACCCCCTCACCTCCTCCTCCAAAAGGGTAAGGCCTCCCATGGGGAGTCAGCAAAGCCTGGTACTTTCAGTTGAGGCAGGACCAAGCCCCTCCCTGCTGCATAAAGGCTGAGCAAGGCATCCCACCATAGGTCATGGGCTCCAGAAAGCCAGCTCATGCACCAGGGCTAGATTCTGAGTAAACTGGGGACGAGGGGGCAATAGAGGGGATGAGAATGGAAGATTAGAACATGAGAGAATGAGATGGTTGAGCTGAAGGAGGGACAGAGTGGGAGAGCAATGAAAGACATATCATGATAGAGGGAGACATGATGGGGTTAGGGAGAAACCTGGTGCTAGGGAAATTACTGGGAATCCACAAGGACGATCCCAGATTAGACTACTAGCAATAGTGGAAAGGGTGCCTGAACTGGCCTACCCTGGTAATCAGATTGGTGAATACCCTAACTGTCATCATACAGCCGTCATCCAGTAACTGATGGAAGCAGATGCAGAGATCCACAGCCAAGCACCGGGCCAAGCTCTGGGAATCCAGTCAAATGGAGAGAAGAGGAATTATATGAGCAAGGAGGGTCAAGATCATGATGGGGAAATCTACAGAGACAACTGATCCAAGCTAGTAGGAACTCACGAACTTTAGACTGACAGCTGTAGAACCTACATAGGACCTGACTAGGCCCTCTGCATACGGGAGACAGTTGTGTAGCTGGGTCTGTTTGAGGGGCCCCTGGCAGTGACATCCTACAATTTAACAAGGCATGAGCACTAACTCTCCTATTTATCACTAGCTGATGGAAGTCCTGGATTTGAGTCACCCAGCTAACTAAAGACGACCAAATAGACAACAATTTATATATCCTTTACAAAGGGAAACTGCTGTACTCAGATTCCTTGTTTGCCTTTGCAAATAAGTATCATTTCAGAAACTGGAACATATGCCTCCTTACCCCGTTTGTCTCAATTCAGATTAATTTATTAAACGCTAGACTATCTCTTTCTAAATTATTTACTCCATCTTCCAATGCCATTGCATTTTTTCAGCTTATTTACCATAACATGATATTAAAACATAATTGTTTTGTTAACAAGAGAATAGAGGCTTCCAATGCCTTTCATACATTAAAGTGGTTAACAACAAAATGTTAATATGCACCACAACCATTGAATCAGTTTCCTGATTTTCATTCAGCAATATTCATACATATTTAAAAGTTTCCTTTGTCTAACTAGGTCAGAAGAATATTACCCAGTCTTGATATTGTTTGTCCAAGCTGCCATTCCATAAAAGGGTGGCAGGGAGACAGATGGCTGAGAGTGTTCAGTGCTCTCTCCCATTCATGAACCCTATAATACAGACAGCAGAAGTCATTAAGTTTAGACTCAAAAAAAAGTGTAAGATGAAGCTTCTAGCAGTAACTTTCTTTTCTAGCTGAAAAAGCCAAGAACTAAGGGCACAGGTATATGAGTCCAATGGTTGATGATTGGGTCTCTCCTGCTCTACAATGAAACAAAGAGACACATTTTAGTCATGCAGTAAACCCTTTTCTTTTATATTACTATGATGAAATATAGTCTAGGTGACTCATAAAATATAGAAATTAGTTTCTTGCCATTATAGAGAATGAAAGTCTGAGAGTAGGATGCCACCATGACTGAGTTCTTTTAAAAGCCTACTTTAGGATTATAAACTGCTTATCTCTTTTCTTTTTAAATGGAGTTTAGGTTAACTTCCTTGTTTAAACTTGTCTTCTAAGAACAAGAGCCAGAAGTTGTACTTAGTTCAGTCTGATGTTAATTCTATCTGGGACACCCAAGTACCTTCTTGAACTATCTGTTGGTTGTTGTGGGAAGCTTGGAAGATCATGTTGTGGGGAGACTTATCCTCACGGGTCAGCAGGGTGAGGTGATGCTGCCATTAGGGCTCTGTTTAGTTTCTTCTCTTATCTGCTTCAGGACCTAACCTGCCTTCATCTCTCTTTGTTCACAATGTTACTTTATTGGACATCTTGCCATTAGCTGAGTTAAAAAGTCTGATTCAGACTTTTTATCTATTCTTTTATGCCTTTGATTCACAAAACAAGGCTGTAGGCCATACTCTATTTCAGAATTTTCTCTTAGCCCTTAAAGCTGCAAAACTGGATAAAGTAGTAACTGATGATGATACAAGAAAATGCATGACAGTTCTCCAGGTCCTCTTGGAGTTAGACTTCATTATGGGCTCCTGTTACTCCTCAGTTGTCTCCATGTAGGTGAAGCTTATCTGTCTGCCCTTTCCTCTGGCCCTTGCTTAGCTCTAGGAAGTTTTCCTCTTCCAGGAAGCCACTTTTGTGCAGGCTGAGGAGTTGAATGTGGTCGGAAGAATGATGGGTATGTTTTATTTACTGAGCTCTCCCTCAGCATGGAAGCTAGACTTTTGCTTACCCTAGCACTATTCTACCCAGGGATAATCTATTTTTCTGATCTTCCCTCCCAAAACATATGTGGTCTAGCTTAGACAGATGACTCAGACAATGCTGAGAGTGCTACCAAGATGGCTACTACTTTGAAATGGAGACAGTGACTGATGTTGTATGGAATCTGTTGCACACTAAGAACTGATGAATCTGTAAAAACATGTCTGCATTTTATTTGAAGACTCAAAATGCCATACCCAGTAAAAAGGCATTTTATTGGTGTATTTAGTAATTATAATGTTGACAACAGCAGGCATAATCATATCAATAACTATACAAATCCCAGTATGGAGTTTTTAGGATCAGGTTGATCAACATTTGAATCCCACCTGTACTATTACCATAGTACACAGACCATTCATTGTCAGACTTAGCAAATTACTGCACACTACTTTGTCTGTTTCATCATCTGGGCTTAGGGAAATAAACTTTCCCTTTCAGAACATGTTTCAGAGTAATATAAATCAAGAGTAACATCTTTGAGCATATTTGTGCATCATACATAGCACTAGCTAAGCTGATGATATATATTATCTAATATAAATGTCATAACAACCTTTGAAGTCTATACTGTTACTCTGTCTATCTTAAAGATTTGGAAACAGAAGTATAGACAAATTAAACAACTTATCTAAAAAGTACACAGCTAATTAGTGAGAGTGATTGTATTTTGGATCCAAACCTAAACAATTTATCTCAAAAACCTGTGATTATAAAAACAAAATGTAAAAATTAATTCCTTTATTTCCTGCCAAACAATATATTCTCAATTGATATCTATAACTTAGCAATATATTTTATTTCTAAAGACTTATATAAATGCTAACTATTGGCTTTCTGTTGCCTTTTACTTCATCACTTGGTAAGAAATACCTTTAAAAAAGCTGTTTCTCCGAAGAGACCACAAGAGTTAGTGTTTACCTGGTTAACTTCATCAAGGTTGACCATGGGATTTGACGATCTTGGCTCCATTGATTTATTTTAGGGGACTTAAATTATTCACCCAAAATGTCTATACTGATTATAGGGATCAAATAAATAAATGCCAAAAAACAGTTTCCCACTTTTGCTTGCTGTGAGCCAGCCTGGTCGCATAAACAGCTTTCCTTGAAGTGGGGACTCCTCATACAGATGTCCATGAGGAGAGGATTGAGGAAGTAGGGAGGTCTTATTGTCTCAAGACACTTGCAAGCTGAAGCCCATGGAGATCTCTTTAGAAAATAATTTTCTCCCACATGGCACATAATCAACCCCTTGTCTAACAGCATCCAAGTGAGCAGCTATCCTGGCTATGCAGACATTCCTCCCACTGTTGAGGACTGACTGTTTCCATAGTAGCCTATTCCAACAGGATCAGCTTCTGCTTCCTATTCTTCTTTTGTTGAGCCAGAGATGGAGTCATTATTGACAGGTTGTAACTTTTTAAATTAAAATATAATTACATTGTTTCCCTCCTTCCCTTCCTCCCTCCAGCCCTTCTTATGTCCTGCCATGTTTACTCCCAAATTAATGGTCTCCTTTGCTTGTTATTGTTGTGTGTGTATGTATATTTATACACACCCATCCATGAATTTATAAACACAACTTTCTGGGTCCATTTAGTGTTGTGTGTGAGTGTGTGTGTGTGTGTGTGTGTGTGTGTGTGTGTGTGTGTGTGTGTGATTGTAGAGCTGACCACTGGGTATTGGATAGCCAATTAAGAGGCTCATCCTTCTGGTCTAAAGATGGGACTTCCATGAGACTTTTCCCTTTGTATTAGCATGTGGATTGGTACATTCCATGTTCATGTCTTGTATAGGCTGCCATCATTGTTGGGGTATCCTAAGTGAAGCTTCCATGTCATTTCTATGAGACACAACAGAGCAGATTTTCTGGTCTTCTGGCTTTTAAAATTATTGTGCCCACACTCCCACAATGCTCCCCGAATCTTAATTGCAGGAGTTATGTTGTATATATATCAGTTGGGGCTAGGAAACCTGTTATCAATTGTTCTTTGCATTTTGACTAGTTGTGGTTATCTATAGTGAACCCTATCTCTTATAAAGAGAAGCTTCTTTGAGGAGTGGTGAGAGCTAAATGTATCTGTGGTATATGAATATGTATTTAGAATGCAGTTAGGAATTACACGGTTTTGTAAAGTGGTGGTATAAAGATTCAACTCTAAGGTCCATGACCCCACTCACCTCATGAAGTTCACTAAGTTCCTAGTATGAGACATTGTTTTAGTTAGAGTTTCTATTGCTGTGAAGAGACACCATGACTATGGTAACTCTAAGAAAAAACATTTAGTTAGGGTGGCTCACTTACAGTTCAGAGGTTTAGTCCATTATGTCATGTCAGGAAGCACGGCAGCATGCTGGCAAACATTGTTCATTGTTCTGGAGAAGGAGCTGAGAGTTCTTATATCTTGGCCTGCAGGCAACAGAAAGTGGTCTGGCCTGAGCATATATGAGACTTCAAAGCCTGCCTTCACAGTGACACAGTTCCTCCAACAAGACCACATCTACTCCAGCAAGACCCTACCTCCTAATAGTGCCACTTTCTTTGGGGGCTATTTTCTTTCAGACTACCATAGGCATAATTTCTCTCCTGTTCAGTGGACTGTAAGTGAAAATAAATAGTTGTTTATTACTGACAAGATACAAGTTCCACTATTGTACTGTTAGGGAATTCTTTCCATGCTGGTCATTGTTGTGGTTTATAGGGATATTGACAACATTTTTAAGGAAGAGAGAGAGAGAGAGAGAGAGAGAGAGAGAGAGAGAGAGAGAGAGA
>CABHPR010130783.1:0-13449 GCA_902168415.1 Peromyscus melanophrys
CCAGCCCTTCCGTTACGGGCCTCCCTTTTGCTGCCTATTGGCTGGCTAGGGACCTTCTGCTACACTCAGGTTAAAAGCATGGATGGGCAAGGAGAAGCTTGTCAAGTGCTGTTCTTTGGGAGGCTGTGTTTCCCATGGTTTTGGGCAGCCGTGAGCTGTGGCAGTGGGTGGATGGGGGGCAGTATCAGGTATGTAATGTACATTATATTGAGAAATCGTCATGGTCTATTGGAGCTCATGGAGATGGAGGATGTAGCTGGATGTAGGAATGGGGTTACCACCCCACCAGCTTCAGACCCAAGCATGTTTATGTCAAGTGGCCTTCAAGACCCCCTTCACTGTAGATGAGCTGCTATTCCCCACAAGCATGTGACAGGGAGGAGAGAGCAACAAAAGACAAGACATGTCCTCTTGGGAAGAAGACCAGGAAGTCCGCTGTGAGACTGTCTCCTAGGAATGACAGAATCTTCACCCATGATACCTCAACAATATGGCTACCTAAATGAGATCCAAACAAGGCCAGCACTAGTTGACATCCTAGCATGGAAGGGGAAAATCTTAGGGGCTCTAACCTTAGACATAACTACAGGCAGCTCCCCAGGATTGAGCCCCCTAATTGGTTATCCAATACCAATTGTTCAGTCTTGAAATCATATACATATAAGCAACACTACATGAACTCAGTTGGTTTTATTTATCTATTTATGCATGTATGTACACATACATGTATAGAAAAATACATATACATATGTACACACATAATTAAAAAGAGGCCATGAATTTGAGAGGGGGTGGACTGGGGGCTCATGGAAGACACTGGAAGGAGGAAGGGAAGGGGGAATGATGTATTCATATTTTAATTTAAAGAATTAGATTAAAAAAAAGACTTTGTACTGAAGCACATATGAACTCACAGAGACTGGGTCAGCATACACAGGGCCTGTAAAGGTTTGAGTCAGATGGAGTCCGAGCACTGAGAGGGGAAGTGAACACAGCCCTCACTCATCCCTTATCCAGAATCTAGCTCCAGTTGAGATCCGCTTGCAAAGGAAAATTAGTTTTCCCTAATGGAACCTCCCTGGGTATACAACAGTAGATGGCCAATACATAATGAACTCAATGTTTGTTTTGTTTTGTTTTGTTTTGTGTCTTATAATGCTTTGTCTGGGCATTTTTTTTTAACCTTACAGGTGTCTCGCTTATATATATATATATTATGGTTTCCTGTTTTGTGTTTTTATGGGATTTCTGTGTGTATGAAGGTATGTATCTCTGCTCTATATGTGTTTCTTGTGCTTTTTCTTTGGCTCTTCCCCCATCCGCCCAGTTTATTTTGTCTTATTCTGACCTGTTTGTTTTTATTTTATCTTACTTATTATTACTATTTTTTAGATACCTGTTCACTTTGTAATAAGAGAGAAAGAAAGGATGTGGATTTGGGTAGGTGGGGAGGTGGAAATTATCTGGAAGGAGTTGGGGGAGGGAACCATAATCAGAATATATTTTATGAAAAATATATTGAAAATATATATATATTTGAAAAATATTTTTTAACAATTTTTTTTTCAAGACAGGGTTTCTCTGTGTAGACCTGGATGCCTGGAACTGGCTCTGTAGACCAGGCTAGCCTTGAATTTAGAGATCCATCTGCCTTTGCCCCCAGAGCGCTGGGATTAAAGGCATGTGCCGCCACCACCTGGCATCCAATATATTTTTCTAAAAGCAATGGGAAAAAGCCTTTGTGCCCTTGAAAACAGCTAGAAGGTAAAGCACACGTTCCTGTCATTTACCCTGTGATATGAAAATGGGAACAGTGGGAGAGACGTGCTGAAGGGTTAGCCTCAGCAAGCTCCGATGTGGGAGGCTCAGCCATGGAGGAAAAGCTCACTTGGGAACTCCAACTGACTGCTTCAATGGGTCTTCCTTAGTCTCTGCTAGATGTTTTGACCATCCAATTTGAAGATGTTCGTTATCTGTCTATTTATCTCTTGCTATTTATTATTTTACTTCAGCTTGTGAAGTAATAAACTCCCTTATTCAAAACTGAAAGTATGGCCGTCATAGGTCACTCTCCAGACCATACAACACAAAGTTATAGTCCTTGTACTGGCCTCCAGTAGAGCATCCCTTAGCTTTACAAGTGAAACAACTCTTCTGAAGGCCTGGAAGTTGGGACTCATTAGCCCTTACCAGCAGCCTGTGTTACAGCTCTTGGCCCTGGGTCTGAGCCCCTCATCCCTAGAGACTTGACCGCTCTCTGGTGACCAACCCCTGTAGGATCTCTTCTCCAGCTTCCTACAGCCTCGTTGCTTTCCCAGCAGAGCCTGCTCATTGCTCAGCTGTCCCTGCCACAGCTGCTCTGTGACGTCTACTGCTTCTTCCTCATGGTTCCTAGTTAGCCTCTTGCCTATTACTGCTGATAATAGGCAAAGACTACTTGAAAAAAGCCCTTTATGAGGCTAATGTGGCTACACCAGTGGAGTCCGCACAGGAGGAGTGTCTCTCGAAGCTCACAAGTGTTCCTGAGTGACCTGTTTATATAGTCAGAGAAGAGGTGTTTGAACCAATCACAGTACACCTGACATGTTAATGAGGTTTTGTATTTGGGCCAATCATAGTCTTTGCTCCTCAGCCCCAGTCACAGGCTCCCTGTTAGGCAGCCAAGAAAATTATCCCCCCTGTGGCTTAAGAAGAAATTATTTTAAGGTCACCTACAGTTCAGCAAGGCTTGTAGTAGCAAAATATCCAGTATACACTGTTCCAAGTGGAAGTAACTGAGGCCGGGAGCTGGTGTAGTCAGCCACCATCCTTGTGTATTTCTCTGCTTATGTCCATGACGTGTTCAGGATGGCTGGTGCCAGTATAATGGTAATTTAACTAGCCGTTTGACTAATGATCCTTTTACCCAAAGTAGCCAAAACAGCATGGAGAAGTCCACCAGCTTCCAATCAGGGAGTCAAATTGCCCCATCCCCCACCACCTTTGCTTATTTACAGGAAAATGAACATGAGAAAGAGTGGTCACAATAAGAACTTACTATGGTTAACTCTAATAATGATCTTGAATAGATCTGAACGATTCTTAACATTTACATACATTGTGCTCCACGGAGTGGTGGCTTCCCTGTCTGTTTCACCGTCGTTACAGCCTCACCCTCTAGCCTGTTATTTCCTCCTCCTGTCCTTGACCTGTCTTCCCCCTTCTTATTCAGACCTGTGTGATTTCACTGAGCTATGCTGACAATCCAGAACAATTCTGTCCTAAGTTCTTAGGCTTAATCTCTATATTTTCACTGTCTTTTAAAAATATGTTTTGGTTTTTAGTTACATATGTGTTTGGGTGTTAATGTGTGGGTATGTGCACATGCCTGCTGCAGAAGCCAGAAGAGGCTGTCAGATCCCCTAGAGCTGGAGTTATAGGCAGTTGTGAGCAACCTGGCATGTGTTTGGGCTGGGATTTGAACTTGGGACCTCTGGAAGGGCAGCAAACACTCTTAACCTCCAAGCCATCACTGCACCCCATTGGCTTAATCTTAACTGCAAAGTCCCTTTGCCATGTAAAGTAACCTTGACAGACTGATGGAAATCCTTGAGGCTGACACTAGCCAGCCTACTGTTAGACTAGAATACCTCAAGATCTTTAGGATTTCCAAGTGGTAGAAAATTTCCGTGCAAGTTGGACAACCTACCACCCCTCTACAGCGTCCCTGGTTGTTGTTTGTGGAATTAGGTGATATTTCTCAGAAAAACAAAGAGGGAAACCACACATTCCCCACCCTACCCTTAAGTGTTTTTGTTCCAGCTTGTGGTATTAATTAGGAATGGTTATAATAATGAAGTTAAGACATGCCCGAGGCAGCTGGTGTAGCGTCCACAGCTCTGCATCCCAAAGCCATAGCTGTTCCTAGTTCTCACAAATGCTTCGGGTCTGGGGAAGTCACCTCGTTTCTCTGGGCCTTAGTTTCCACACTGGTGAAGTAAAATGGTTTTGTCGTCAAGGGCTTTTATGTGTTAGAGTGGTAGGCTGCTGTATGTGTTTATGACAGGGTCTCATGCAGCCCAGGCTGGCCCTGAGCTCACTATGTAGCTGAGGATACCCTTCCCTTTGATCCCCACAGGGCTGGGGATCAAAACTTGAGTTTATGCATGCTAAGCAAGTGTTTCACTACCAGCTGAGTTACAGCCCCTAACACCAGTTACTGTTTTAAATAATACTACCCTTGCTTTAGACATCCAGTGTAATAGGAAGAGAAGGCAGCTAGGAGATTCAGCTCATAGCCATGTTTTCAAGCATGCTTCTGGAACATTTAACAGTTTCTTTTTCTCCTCTCTATGCATTGATGTTACAATTCCTCAAAGCCGTGTCTTCAGACTTCTGTCTCGTCCTATGGATTTCTTCTTAAGTGTCACTTACTTCCACTGGTCTGGGGTGGGGGACTGCGGGTTTCAGGCTTTCTGCATTAGAAGGACTCCCATTTCTTACCTTGTTGAAGTTCCTGGAGCTGGGAGTCATTAGGTCCCACTTCCTGTCTCAGATTCATCATTGGCTGATGGCAAGACCTAGGGGAATTGCTTAATGTAATCTATAAAACATGGATAATTGCATGTCCTCTGTCCACCACACGGGTGTGTCAAAGGGGGGAGGGGAGTCAAATGAGGTAACAGCTGTAAAAGTTTTTCACAAAATATAAAACTGCTCAAAACAACATAATGTAGCTATTTTAATATCATTAAGCAGATAGTCTTTGGGAGTTGTTCTGTAACTTCTTATATGTATGTGTTTAAGCATGCTCATGTACATGTGTATTTATATGCATGTGCTTGTGTGTTATGTGCATGCATTTTTTAAAATTTTATTATTTATGTGTATGAGTGTGTGTGTGTGTGTGTGTGTGTGTGTGTGTGTGTGCGCGCGCGCGCGCACACGCATGTACGCGCGTGCCAAACTTCATTAGCTTTCAAACAGGACAGATAGGAGCACATCTCCATCACAGGTTCTCTTATCCCTTCCTACCTCCCACTGACCCAGCCCTGGCTGCGGGTAGCAATCCTCTGTTTTCCAGGTCCTCCTTTCCACCTACTCAGTCATAAGCCATTCACGTTTTCCCATTATTAACTCAGGGATAATATGTTATTTCTGTCCTAGGGCTCCTGGAGCTGAGGGCTCCCTTCATGTTGGAGAGGAAGAGTTGCTGTGAGGCACTCTGGTTTCCCGGCTGTTTCTAGACATTTCATTACTTGGTTTAGGAGTGAGAGGTGAGGCTGAAGGAGTCTTTTAGAAACCACATGGTAAGGAGAAGAGAAGCATAAAGCCCTGTCTGTGTTTCTTTTTGGAAAGCCATCTTTGACCACGCCGGGAAGGCAAGGAGAAAGCGGGTCCACGTGTTTGCCGGGCAAGCTCTGTGTCCTGTTTTTTTTTTGTTGTTGTCTTTCTCGCTCTTCCAAGGTTTGTTTCTGTCCCTTGTGAGTCAGGAATACCACGTGGCCCTTGAGTTGACAAGAAGTTACCTGTGGATGCTAAGCAGATAAGCACTTGAATGCGCCTTGGTTTCTGGATGCCGAACCTTAGTCCTCAGTCTGTTGCAGGGCTGGGCTCTCCTGTGTGTGCATTGCTGCCTGTAGGTTAGGGAAGATTGGAGCCAGATCGTGAGGCCTTGGTTACTCTGATCTTAGACAAGCCTCCAAAGAGCCCTTGTTCACCCCTCATGGCATTTTGGTAAGCGTCAGAAGTATTCCATTAGTTATCAGAACAAAGATCACACTCGCTGTGAAGAATGCTGCATTGAACCCTCTCCAAGCCATTCAGAACTGATTCAAGAAGAGGGAGAGACAGCAGGCCATGGAAAAAGCCTGCCTACAATATTTGTGATCCGGAGGGTGGGGATCCTGGCTTAGACTGTGGAACCCTGGGGCTTCAGGGCATGCCTAGTGGTGGCCTCAATTGCCTACATTAAGGACGGAGGGGAATTTCCTGTGTGAGTAACTGGCGTTTCCTTCACTGGCGCTGCTTGCTGGAGCCTGCACATGCTGCTGAATCTGTCGTAGTAGAGACGATCATTTATGCGCATTACTTCAGTCTTGGCCATCCCTGAGACACTGCGCTGAATTAAAGATGGCCACACTGTCTTGCCATAGTGTAGGGCAGGGTGGGACTTCAGTGCAAAGGTCTTGACCCTGGGGAAATTGCTCTTCCCACTGCAGAGCTCACAGTGTGCATGCAGGGGATATCACCGCAGGAGAGGCATGAAGAATGGCTGCTGTAACTGTATTGCCCAGCTTTCTGTTGGTGCTCAGAATAAAGTGCTCACAGCCCTCTGGCAGCCCCGGGTCTTTCAGGTCCTTGCTTTCTTATGGACCTCACAGGCCTTCCCCTGCACGTAAAGGTCTTTGTCTTATTTCCATTAACAACAAGAAGCAGAACACTTCACCTAGAGTGGCAGTTTCCTCTGCACAGGAGGCTGAATAACCCTCCCTCCCCCATCCAAGGCTCTCAGTCCCTAATCCCTGGAGTCTATAAATGCTTCCTTATTCGAAAAACGGTCTTTGCAGATATGATTAATTTAAGCATCTTGGGATGGGGAGATGATCCTGGATTATCCAGGAGGTCCTTTCTTTTTCAGTTTTACAATTAATATTCCAAGTCATCATACAAAGCAATGGGTTTCATTACCACATATTCATACACATATGTCAATATGTTCTGACCTTAATAGGAGAGGAATCGATTATAATGGTCAGGGGAAAGAGGGTAGCAGAATACACATGACATCAAAGTAGATGTCACATTTGAGTGGGCAATGGGACCAGCAGGAGAGGAGTGAGCAGGAAAAGGAAGGACAGTGTGGGGAGGGGACCTAAATGCAATCTTGAGTCGTTATCAGAATGGGCAGATAGGGTTTGATAAGCAGATATAGAGGACAAAGTGATATGGAGGCAGAATTGAAGATGCCTCTCTTAAAGACTGAAGGGATGTGGTCACGAGCTAAGGGTTGCTGGCAGTCACCAGGTGCTGGAGGAGATAACATATGGATAAGTTATGTGTTGTATAGCGGTGGGGGTGCAGTATAGGAGATGTGTTTTTAGGGTTTTTGTTGCTGTGTGGGCATTGTGGAGTCTGTTACACAAACTAAAATGGCTGTCAGTAGGTGATAGAACCTTCTGTAATCACTGTTGTGTGTCCTTTACTGGAGACACCATGTGGCTCAGGATTGCAGTCCAGAGGGATCAAGGTCCTGTGGACACCTGGCTTTCAGTGAGTAACAGTGACTTCAAATGTATTGTCTCTGGGGCTATGAGGGGTAGTCACTGATTTTGTGGTAGTTTACCAGAGTGGCTAAGGAAGCCAATTCACCATCCGAGGCTCTGGCTTAACTTTACAGTGCTCATGTCTAAACCTAAACACTCACATTGTCCCTCCCTCTTTTTATAGTATGAGAAGCATTCTGTGCTTAGATAGATGATTGACAAGCCCTGAGTCCCAGAGCATGCTTGTATGTGAGAAAGAGAGAGAGAGAAATTTCTGCTTTCCCAGCATTAGGATTATAAACACCATGCCTTTGGGGGGGGGGCGTGTTATTTGTTTGTTTTTAATTTGGATTCCAGGCTTGGATCCAGGTCCCTGAGTTGGTAAGGCAAGCCCATTACTAACCAAGCTATCTCCTCAGTCCAAGCCCCTGTTCTTAACTACTGAGATCCTCTGCCTGCTTTGAACTCTGATGTAGCTGCCTGGTCCAGGCCAGGCCAAGCCCCTGGGGCCTGTGTTTTGCTTTCCAGGCTCACAATATTTTCTTCAATCTCTCATGAGCCTTGTCCTTGTAGAAACATCTGATCTTCATGGGCCCCTGTGGATGCAGCAGCAATGGGCAGACATTTCCCTATTCTTTAACAAGGGTAGCATATAGTCCATTTCATTCTAGTGCTGAAGACATTTTCTTTCTGGCTTTGGGAGAAGCAGGGTTTTTTGTTTTGTTTTGTTTTGTTTTTTTCATTTTCTAGTAATTTCTCGTTCTAAGTCGCCCGTGTCCATCATCTGCTATGAATGTGAACTTGGCATTTAAAAACTGTATCATTTGCAGTTGTCTATGTTCCTTAAGAGCTTATCAGTCATTCATTCAATAAGATTCATTAATATAATAAATGCTATCTGTGCACCACAGCGTTACCAGCTTGGCAGGCTGTGTAATGTCCCCTAGCCTCAGTTTCCTCTTTTAAAATGAGAGACATGACCTATTTCACTATTTGCGTTGGTGGTTAAGTGGTGGTCACATGCAGAAAGCCCTGACAGGTGTTTGACGTGACAGCGATTTGAATACCACATACATTATTTAAATATACTATGCTAAACATTTTTAGAGATCAGGTAAAACTCTAGGAAGAATCTCTGTATCTTTCACTGAACTAAGGGTAATAGATGCACCCTTAAATTAAAGGGAGTCCTTTAATGCAAGGAAGATTCACAATTATGTGTGATTTCCCCCATATTTCTAATGAAGAAAAAGATGGAGTGATATATGGTAATTGGACCCATAGAAAATGGTGTAAGGGGCTGAGGAGATGGCTCAGTTGGTGAAGTGGTTGCCTTGCAAGCATGAGGTTCTGGGTCCAAGCCCCAGAAGCCATGTGAAAATGCTGTTTGTGATGGTGAGCACTTGTCGTCATAGGGACCGGAGAGGGAGCGGAGATGGGAGGGTCTCTGGGGATCACTGGTGAGTCAGCTTAGCCTGGCAGCTCTGGGGCAGAAAGAGATCCTAACGCAAAGGAGGAAGGAAAGAGGAGGAGTGAATGATAGTCAAGTTTGTCCTCTAACCTCCACATACATAAACACACATGTGCACCTGCATACACACATGCATATACACATCCATGCACACATGTACACATACTGGTCCATGTACACATGCACACACATGCACACATGCATGTCCATGTATACACACACACACACACACACACACACACACACACACACACACAGAAAGTAGCATACTAATATACAAATTCAGAGTGGAAGAGACTGATCCAGAATCCAAGGGAAACAGCATTGCTTCCTCTGCCTGTCACATAAAAGATACTCAGAAACCATAATTCATGTTAGAATCATTATCATTATTGCATTAATGAATTCAGCAGAACTTGCAGAAAATCAATCTTAAGCTTTCTTCAGGCCACAGAGGGTCAGCCGCAGAGGCAAGGGGCACTGTTCCAGAGGCCCCCAGGGGAGCGGGGTTAGGAGCCAATGTTCACTCAGTATCTGCCCTGGTCAGGCCCTTGGCCCCGCAGGTAATCCCATTCAGTTCCCCTTAAACCCTTGTAGTCCCAAGAGCCGCTGGAGCTCAGATTACAGCCCACATTGGCAGCAGCTTGGACTCCCAAGAGGTCTTCTCTTACTCATACCAGAAGAATGAAAGCATTCACTGTTCTTCTAGGCAAAGCCGGTCCGTAGCTCTCAGTGCCATGTTTGGCTCTCAGCCTCTGCTGTGGTCCCCACATTGAGGTCAGAGGCGCTGCCTTTAACCTTCAGAGCAGTGCCGTCTTCATGGGAACCACCCCTGGGGAGTAACCACTGCAGCCCTGGCTTGTGCTCAGCACTTCCTGGGAGTGATTTCACCGAGTCTGTACACTAGCCAGAAGGAACAGGCATGGTTGTCTCTCTTTAGCGGCTGGAGAGCGGAGCCGTGCAGGGGCTTGCCCATGGTTACACAGGTCATGAGGGGCCTAGCCAGCCAGGCTGATGGAATATCTGGGGTCTTCCTAGATCCTCCCATGTTACCATCCCTAGTGCCAGTTAAACTTTATCCCCCCGCCCCTTACACCACCCTCAGGGATGCCTTGCTGAGCAGAACATGGGGTGTGAAAACCATCTTTGCTTGAATGCCTCTCTCTCAGAGCTCCGCTGGATCACTTCTGCTTTTGCGAAGATCCCAAAGGATGCCTCTTCCTCTGATCCAAGTGATTTACCCAGTGGGAGGACACACTGCCTTACGCTCTCAGGTGCCCATGTGGAATGAATGACCCGTTTGGCTCCAATTGCCATCTTGGCTGCTGTTTGACCATTGATTGTTCTGCTATATGGGAGCTGGTTTTCCCTAATGCCCATTCACTTGTCCTTATTTCTTCCCTTTGGTTCACATTGAATAACACACCTCCGGAGCTGTCCTGGCAGCCCAGGGCCCCCCAGGTACACAGCACAGGTGAGCATAGTGGGTGACTTGCTCTTGGGGACATAGCTGATTTTGCAGCATGATTCTGGAAAAGAAGATGCTTGAAGACAATGTCTGGAGTGGGAGTTGAAGTCTTCTCCAGGGCTTCTTCCCAGGAGGACCAGGTCTGTTCTGAAGGTTGTTGCTTTGATTTATTTTGGAGGGTGGTACTGTGTGGGTGCCACCCTATGAACTTCACCCACTCACCAAGGATAATGTCTTCTTAAAGCCTGGCGCCTGGCTTCCTCATGAAAAAAAAAAAAAAAAAAAAAGGCCTTTCAAACTCCTAGTCCTGTGGCTAAAGAGATGCTCAGCAGTTAAGAGTGCTTGTTGATCTTCCGGGGGACCTTAGTTCAGGTGGCTCTCGACTGTCTATAACTCCAGCTTCGGGGTAGGGTATCCAGTGCCCTCCTTTATCCTCTTCAGGTATCTGCACACTTGTGCCATGCACACATACACAAAGACAAACATACACATACATAAACATCAATAAAATCTGAAAACATAATAAAAAGATAAACTTGGAGTTGCTCCAGAACCACCTTTCATCCACTTCTGTTGCCCATGTTCCTTAGCTCCTGACTTCTGGAAGCATCCCCGAATGCACCTGTGGAACAGCTTTCCTTTACCTTGAGGGAAACGCACTCATCACACCACAAGTCCTTCCCTCTCCCTGCCTACATAGTGTTGGGGGGAGGGGGTCCCTTCTTTCATCAGGCTCAGAGCCAGCCTGTCAGTTGTCTCTCACTCTGTCTTTTACCCCTCCTCTTAACCAGTCGTGGGGAACAGAGGCAGATCTGGTCATGCGTTTGCTACACAGTAGTCAGCCAGGAAAGCAATGGTTTTCACTGTCTTACTTTTTATTGCCCAACCCCGCCCTGGCAGGAGCTACAGTCTTCCGAACTTCTAAAAGGACATCTGCACTCAACCCAAACCATTTGCTTGAAGCCGCTTTGAACCCTGGCTGTGCGTGATCTCTTTTCCACTTTGGCAGGTGGTGGAACAGGAACAGAGCTTCAGGGAGAAGAAGCCTCTTCCAACCCTTGGCCACAAACCCCTTCCTGCCCAGCTTGCTTCAGATAACAGCTTTGGAACACATATGTTTCTGGTCCTTGGTTCTACGCCCTCTTAATTCCTCCCTGTAATCTGGAGCTCTGAGAACTTTGCAGATAGCCACTGGCCACTGGTCTAATTTCGCTAGCTCTTTTTTCTTCCACATAGGGGCTTGGAGCTGCTTTGATTGGTTTATTGGAACACAGAGCCCTTGGTCTCTATGAATTAGCCTAGAGCCATGGGCTTTATTGGCCCATTGGTTAGAAATGTTGGGCATTTATTTAAGCATATGCATGGCATATCAAGTTGAGGTAGGACTAAGCTCCTGCCCTTGTATTAAGACTGAGCAAGACAACCCAGTATGAGGAATAGGTTCATGGAAGCCAGCCAAAGGGTTAGGGACAGGCCCTGCTCCCAGCACTAGGAGTCCACAAGTAGATCAAGCTACACAACTGCCACACTTATATAGAGGGCCTGGCTCCGTCCCATGGAGGGTCCCTAGCTGTTGGTCCAGATTCTGTGAGCTCCTGTGAGCCCAAGTTAGTTGTTTCTGTGGGTTCCTTTGTGATGACCTTGATCCCCCCCCCCCCCCCCCCGGCTCGGTTTTTGATCTAGAATCTTTCTGGGAGTACACATCTTCTCTGCTGTGGACTACATTTCAGAAGAATGTTTTGGCTTCTGATATTTCCACCCCAGCCTTTGGGGTGTCCATAAGTGGATATTTTATGTCCCTTCTCAAGACCTCTACATATACAAGGATTAAGATTCCTCACTGAGTTCTCCCTTTGACACTACATGGGGCAGTTCTGCCGGGAGACATCTGCTTCCACTTCCACACTGAGATAAATGGTGGGTTTTGTAGACGCAGTGTGAAAACAATTGAGTGTGTTGCATATTGCCTTCATGTATTGTAAGCCCGTGTGTGTGTGTATATGTGTGCATGTGTGTGTAGTGTGAGGAGACAGTACCCAAGAGTAGGAAATCAAGTGGGTCTCTCTCTAGTCCATCCTCTTAGGCTTTGTGCCCAGAAAAAAAATCAATATTCCATTTAAACTTTTTAATTATTATTTTATGTGTATGAGTGGTTTACCTGCATGTATGTACCACATGCATGCAAGTGCCTGGAGAGGCCAGAAGATGGCGTTGGATCCCCTGGAACTGGAGTGCCGTGTTTGAGAGCTGCCATGTGGGTGCTGAGAGTGAAACCTGGGTCCTCTTCCTCTAGAAGAGCAACAAGGGCTCTTAACTGCTGAGTCACCTCTCCAGTCTCCCAAGTGTTCTGTTTTTATTGGCTCTGAAGTGTAACTTGGGCATGCATGCATTTACTGTATGTGTTCTTGCTGCCGCTCCCCCCACCCCTCAGCCCCCTACCCCCCGCCCCGCAGGGACAGGAGCCCCTTAATGTTCCGAGTTTAGTGTCCTCTGTGTTCTGTTCCCGTTCACTTTACCGTATTTTGGAGAGCTGCTTCTGTGTATGAGCACCTCCCTGCCTTGTCCTTCAGATGTCTTTCTCATTACTCCAGTATCTGAATGTATCATAACACAGCTGGCTCTGGATCCCCCTGTTGAAGGGCATATGGACTGTGTGTTTGTGATCCACAGTCCCAATTCAGGTAGCGACATGGCTTACTACCATGTCCTAGGCAGCTGCCATGCTGGTAACAGACTGCCCCAAAGCATGTGGTTCTCTCTGTACTCACCCAGGGATGCAGCCTCTTACTGATCTCTGGTTATTGCCCCTCAGTTCCTCTCTTGGTTGCCTGCTACACAGGCTCATGCTCTCCTTGAGGATGGAAGGGTGATTCGAAGGCCCTAACCCTTCTCCATTGCCTGTGGTAGAAGCTGTACTTCTGGCCTCCGCAGCCTAGATGTTGGCTCTTCACCAACACAGCCCACACCTAAAGTTTCTTTCCCCTTGTGATCATTTTACTTTGTTTCAAGACAGGCTCTCAGATTGTAACCCAGGTTCTCCTTGAACTCACTACTGTAGCACAGGCTGGCCTTGAACTTCCAGTAGTACTCCGGTTACAGCCTCCTGAGTGCTGGGTTGACAGGCATATGCCACCACGCCCCATTCGCGGTATCTGGCTCTTTTTCTGGTGTTACGGTCCTCAGTCTCATTCTGGAAACGCGCTCTGGGAAAGAGAAGGCATTACTGAAAGAAATGCGCTGACTGATCCTCAGACCATCCCTCCTGC
>CABHPR010130784.1:0-33158 GCA_902168415.1 Peromyscus melanophrys
ATGAAACAGACTCAGATGGGGAGAGGGCACGGCAGGAAGGGAGAAAGAGAGGCAAAAATGTCTTCAATGTGTTAGCCTGATCTCATGTGAAAATTGTACTGTTTCCTTACTATGTAATTAAATAAACCACACCATTAAAATGAATGTTACCAGCTTCCTTTTACTTTTAAAAAATGTGGCTATTTGAAAAATTATAAGCATACATGTAACTTATTTGCAGTTTTTGCTTTCCATGTGGCTCCTATGCTGGTCTATCTACGCATAACTCCTTGGTCTACCTTCCATATCAAAGCATTATTTTTAATCCAGTGTTCCACAAATAAAAGTAAGTATACTGCTCAAATATACTAAATGTATATGCTTTATGAAGACATCAAAATTCAAAATTTATTAAAAAATGCTATTAAAACAACATTTTGTTAACCTTGATAATAAGCCAGTCATTACTTAAAGGTAGAAGAAAGAATAATTCTAACAGGACACTGAGAACAGCTAAGGCTGAAGTATGTGCCATATTATAGGAGATAAATGATAAGGCTGGTAACCTAGCCCAGTGGCAGACAGCATGTCTGCAATGTGTGAGGCCCTGGGTTCTATCCCCAGTATAAGTCCCCACCCTCCAAAAAGTGATGATATCTCTGTTAGTTTTTGTAAATTAAATCTGATTTTAAGTAACTCTTAAAATATAATGTCACACTTAAATTACAAACCATATTAGATAATTATTCAAAGACAGCAAGATATCTATTTCTGTACATGGATTGCAGACTTAAATACAGTTGGAAAATGTTTATTATTTAATCATCTTGTGTAATTTTTAAGTGAGAAATAACAGGTTATCTGAGAGTTTTCCCAGGGATTTCTGTGTTCAATTTCAAGCAATCACGTTCCCACCCTTGGACGTTTGTTTTTAGTAAGAAATGAACTCTTTCCAAGTTCTCCCAGAGACCACACAGTTATCAACCTGCTAGCCAGTTTAGTGAACCATCCCTGCCTGGTGAGTTAATCTTCTGCCTTTGTAGTTAATTCTCTTCTTACAGGACGTTATCTGTACCTTGAGAAATACAAATAAGCCAGTGAATGGTTTCAAACTTCCATAAAAAGCGGTGGGGTTGAATTTCTGGAAGGAATCTAATTTGAAAACCCAGAAAGAGGAGTTAGGAGGAAAGCTAGGGCGACACAGTCTAAGTCCTCTGAGAGTCCCAATTTCAGGCATCATTATCATTTCAAGATGGTTATTTATAGAAAGCTCACTGGTAGAGTCTGCTTGAACCAAGGATAAATGATATGCGCCTCCCACTGTATCTGCAGAGTTAACACACAGTAAATGCAAAGCTCTTGAATTTGAGAGTTTGCTTACTACTCATGGGGTGCTCCACTTCCATGGAGTGCATAAATATGGAAGGGAGGATGACCCATGTGCTAAAGGATGCAGGAAAATGAACTCTATCTCCGAGTCCAATTTAGCGATCTATCCTTTTCAGCATCAGCCAAAGACTGTCTAAAGGTTTATAGACCAAAGTATCCACACTAATAGTTTATTCCAGTAAATCTCAGAATCACATTTGAAAACTATCTAAATTCAACCAAATGGCCACTAATTATTTAAATGCCAATGTTACCTTCAAGAACACTCATAGAAGTAAGATTGCAGTAGAAGACACGGAAGCCCTTCTAGTGAGGTGACTGGTGTGGGAGCAGTTAGCTACTCTCTGGGTGGTGGTAAAGAACCTTTGCATCTTGCACCCCATTTCAGAGGACTGGCTAAGCTTAAAGTGGATGACATCACCTTCCTTCTCTTTCTGTGAGCTGCACAGCTCAGCACAAATGGACTGGTAAGGGAGAGCAGGAGGTCTGATGCAATGAGGAGGAGGAGGAACAAATAATTTCATATGGCAGTTTATAGGTTCCTACCATAAATTAACTCAGTTTTTCCTAATGTGTATCTTTAAAATCTCCCTCTGGGAGATACGTAGAGACTTAACAGAAAAGTTCCATAAGGTATTATGATGTGCTAGGGGCTTTTATATATTTACCTGACAAATCACTCTGTCAATTAGTCCAAATGAGTAGAACTTGTAGAATGCAGGAAGATCAGTACACTTAGTAAGGAGATGGATATTCTACTTCCTGCTGCCACTAAATAAGTGTGGCTTTGGGCAAGCCACTTAGCTTCAGTGCATTTCCGTTCTCACTATTACAGCAAGTGTTGGATTAGTTAAATGCTTTTATTAACCCATTCATTTAATAATATTAAATTTATAACTGGTACATAATGTTTTCTAGATTATATGGACAAAGATATCCAGACATAAACTTACAAACTTTATCTGCTACTGTGTCTGATATCTGTGAAGAAGGATCGTGGCTTCTTTATTTTAAAACATGAGTGGTGCCTGGTGCAGCTGGAATAGAAGATGTATTCAATCAAAGATGGTTAACAGCAATCAAGCTGTTATCCCTTCATTGAAAAGAACCTTGCAAGACCCCCTTAATGAAAGGCCCTAGATTCACTACGCTGGGTACAACTAACTTGACTTATTCGGGGGAAGTTACTTGTTCTATCCATGAAGGACAGGCAACTGAATCTATGGGTTACGTGTTATGTATAACACAAATTGCTGTAGGACTTTATTCTGTCCTGCAGTTTGAACCTCATAGCTCATGTGCATCCTAGTTACCACTTTCTAAGTGGTACCATGCTACAGGCAGCGACAGAGGAAGACAGCCAGTCACTATGATGGGAAAGGCGGCATACCCAGCTCATTACAACGGAAGCAAATGGACTCCAGTCATTTTCAAGTCCAGTTTGAAATAACATTGTATTTTCCCTCCCAAACACGGTTGCATATAGCCTTACCCAAACTAAAATGAGACCAAAAGTGCTCAAGTCCACAAGCCAATAGAAATAAATGAACATCTTCCTCCATTCATAATCAAAGTCTGGCCTTCATATTTACTGACAAAGATGTATCACAGATCCTAGGTTACCTGGAAATTCAAAGTCCCAGATAAAGTCCCAAACACGCCGACTTAGTCAGGCACAGTTGGCTTGATCCAGACTGTTCTGGGTCAGGAAGTGTGAATACTACTCGGCTTCCTGTGTCCCTAGTTTCTGTGAAAGCATACAGACATATGTGAGGATAAATTACTAAGTTCTGACAACTTCAAGCTCATTATCCATTTTCTGTTGTTGTCTTTGAGACTCCTTCCTGATAGCTCCCCCTCCACTGGCATCTTCTCGATGGCCACCTACCATAGGAAACTTCTCAAGATAATGTGAGAGACAAAGGCTCACAGAAGCAGCATGCGTGGTGTGACCAGACAGACTACTAGCAAGGACGGAAGAAAGTTTAATTTTCAAATGTCCAAGAAAACAAGAAAGGCTCTTTTCCTGCCCCACTGTATGTGTATGTCATTCCTATGTCAAACTGTTCCTCAGTGTGCAGGGTCTGCCTGGAGGCAGGTCACTAAGAGGCCATGGAAGCTGGGGTAACCTCAGCAGAGGAAACTGACTGGCAGTTTGTGGCCAACAAATGTGTATTTTCAGGCATTCTCCTTGCTGAAATAAGATGCTGGACTTCACAAAATGAACAGAGACTCCGAACAACAAAAACAACCCACAGCATCGAGCCTAACATTGCAAATTTCTTAGATATTACAGATGTCACCCAACACTGCATGCATTTGCTTCCCATATGTGAACGAAACTGAAGTATCACGAGATGAATCTGAATGGAATGTTAACCTTCACTTTATTTTTTTTTTCTTTTCTTAGCTGACGACACAATTTTAGTATTATCACAACGGAGCTTCTGGCTGGAAAAAAATAAATTAATGGATGGATTTAAAAAAGCTTGGAAACTTAAAAAAAATAAACAACTTTCAAATATCTATACTTGATGGTGCAAAGAGCCAAGATGAATGTATTTCAATTGCAACTTCCAAACTAAACTCACAAATTACTACCATTATGCTAAGTGTTAGCTACCCCACTGTGCAGTTTTGCTTTGTGAATTTTTACCTTCCTCTATGAACACTTTTAGCCACTGATCGCACAGCCTTTCAATGTTTTCTGCCTTTTCCTTTAAATAAACTGGCTGTGGCTCCTTCCATCTGGTTCCCCTTCCGTCAGCAACCCTGCACCTGTTCACACCTCCTCTCCTGTTGGATTCCACTGAACATTTCCTCCTCTGCCAGGGCTATTCTGGCACTGGCAACCTTTCTGTCATTCAATCCATCTGTCAGAAGTGAACTTTGTTTACCGCAAGCTTCTGCTTTTCTTCTTCAAGAAGCGAAGCCCCTCAAGGTCATTGTCAAATGAACTGTCGGCATGGATTTAAATCCTCTACTGCCAACCAGCAGAAGATGGAGTTCTGTTGTGTAATTTACTTGTGAAAATTACTTTTGGGTTTGGGAAGACAATAATTTGGAGTCAAGTAGTAAAGACAGGATATTTTAATGATCATTTGTAAAAGCAGACAGCTGACATGTATTTTCTTCATGTGTGTCTGCACTTCTCATTATACTGAGTACGAACTATATGTATCAGAAGCAAAATAAAAGTTTTAAAGTGAAATCAAAATATCGCAAACAAGCTTACACTATGTAAAAATTGCTACATAGTATGTAGCATTAACTTGAGGGATAAATATTTTCACTAATGAATTAGCCAAGGGAGAAAGTATTCCAATTAAGAATTTTTACACTGAAAGGCTTAAAATGTGCAAATATGTACCATTTCAATTATAAGCTAAGGATTAACACACAGCTCCATCACTGCTTTGAAAAATTTATAATCCAGAATATACATATTAACCCGTGCACATTTTAAATCTAGCACTGAAAAACAAGGTCTGCTTAAATAATAAGAAAAGAGAGGCTGCCAAGCGAACACACAGTCTACCTACAGAAGTGTAAGCCGCCTGACAGAGCAGCCCTGTGAAGAGCAGCAACCCACAGAAATGAAGTGGGAACTAGATGTTCGGTGGAAGCGACTGTCATCTACAGCTACGGTACCAGTCTCACAAGACAGACACACAGAGCCTCTTAGGTCTAATCATGTACGAGTATTTTAGATATTATTACTGTCCAGGAAAGAAAAAAAAAACAGCGACTCTATTCAAATTTATTAATTAAAATTTAAAAGGGGAAGCTATTCTTTAGGGAAGTGACCAAAACCCTATCACAATGGACACCTAAATATGACGTGGTGCCATTCATTCAGGAGGCTGCTGGATATTTTGTAGTATTACCTTGAGATTTAAACAAATCTCAGATGGTATGTTAAATCCAAAAGTCTGAAATTTTTTTTATAGATTCCTTACAAATTAAAGAATTCAACTTTTCTTTTAAAAACAGAAAGCATGTTTTAATTTATAACAAGTCAAGAAAACACAGGGAATTTAAAATTTGAACCTGAGGGTTTTGATTGGTTAAATATGCACAATTTATAAAACAGATTTTTCTCAAAGCACTTTTCTGGACATGTGAAGGAAAATCATCGTGTTGCTAAATACAAAGCCAGACAAAATTTACAGTTTAAAATCTAACTGAAGGGACATATTTAGCACCAATTCCAAATATATTACTGAACTTAAATATATTATTTAAATCCTTCTTATGTAATATGCAATAATATTTAATATATGGATTTTGTACTGAAAATATGGGATCAAAGGGGAGTATTCTTTTCTTATCTCCCTGAAACAGAATTTCTAAATAGTTTATACTTCGTGTGGAGAAAATTTCAAAACTGCATCTGATGGACCCAGCAAGCTCAATACCTTTCTGGGTATTTTTTCTCTTTAGTGTAATCTGCGTTTGATGGGAGTTTGGTCACCTGGATCCCTGCTTCTGGATGGCACTGAGAGAGTACTGGTAATTAGATCACCTCTGTGGTGGCTATGCTTCATGGAAGGAACTAGCATTAGTAGAATGCTAACCTAACAGAGGCTGCTTGCAAGAACCCTTCCTCCTCAGAAAACTGTGTTTCAGAAAGACACCAGTCGCCTTCTTTTGGAAATTGATAGATAAGAACAGAAACAAATGAGAAAAATCAGTGAGCTTTAACATTACTTCCAGCCACACACGGGCACTGGAATGCACACACACACAAACACGCTTCCCTTCCGTAAAGCACAAGGCACAGAAAGGGAGCAGCATCAGGCTATTCTTAAGGACTCACTTAGGATTTCAGAGAACACAAATATTTGCCTAATACTCAGTGTGCTTATTTTATCTTCGAAATGGGAAAAGTAGGAAGGAGAAAGTTTAGTTTGATAACAACACCTGAGACATAAATTCCACAGGAAAAAAAAAAGCACCACAGTGATGTTGCCAGGCTGCAGTAGGGAAGAGGAAAGCCGTTTCTAAGGGCACCACTAGGTGAGGACGGAGCTGATGCCATTCACATCTTTAACGCCAGTTTTCCTAAAACAGCATATGGGTGTAGGATGGAAGGTAAAACATTTAAGCTCCTTAATAAAGAGCTGATGTTAGCTTCTCTTCATTCTGAACGCGCCTGGCTGCTCAGCTTTTCTAAGAACTACGCAGGCTAGAGACGCTCCTGTCTCCCCTGGTTCCTTGAGTTTTGTCTGCCAGTGTTATTTTGACAACAGGAGATACTCACTTTTCCCCCTTTTCTCAGTTACCTTAAGGCAACTGAATTTTAAGGCATAAAATACTGCAGATCTGTAGGACAAAGACCTGAGACGTTTTTATAGACTCGATGAGGGGGGAAAACAGGTTTGCAAGATTCTGTTAAGAGTTAGAAGAGACTAAATGACAACTTTAAATCTGCCACAATCATTCACTAGTGTGCTGCTATATCAAATAAGTCTAATTTTTTGACAGCACCAAATTAGATTTATTGCAGAAACTGCTGCATAAATAGCATATGGCTGTGTTATACCACCTATTTCAAATCCTGGTAATGTTCCCCCTCCCCCTCCAAAATGAATACACTGAGCCAAACTATAAACCTTCTGGAAAAAAAGGGGAAAGAAAGATACAAGTTTGAAAACAGATGTCAGAGACCTGGATATCACTGTCAAAGTGATAGCATTTGCACAAACGTACTGACCTATCAAGAATGATAGCTCCTTTATGCACAATTAAATTTAACAGGTCGGTTCTCGGTTTTTTTTTTGTTTTGTTTTGTTTTGTTTTATTTTTTTGGTTTTTTTTGCAAAGTAATTTGATTTTTGTTTTAAGATTTGGGCTCTAAAGTATGCTTACATTTTGATGGTCAATCCATAATTACATGGGGCAAAAAAGGAAGAGCTGGTGGCTGTAAGTCACACACAGCTTAAACTAGGTTGTGAAGAATTATTAAGGAGACATGCACATATCATCTGGTTGCTTTTAGTTTTCATTTGTGAGAGATGTATGTGGTAGAAATCATATCACAAAGTCTTTTCTAATTTTAACTATAGTCCTGATGCTGCAAACTGATGCATAAAATATATAGAGTGATCACTCTGTGTGCCACAACGGAGACCAGAATGCCAGAGCCACACATGCTGCAAAAATCAAACTTCCACTGAAGCTGACACTGAAAACCCATGCGATGAATTCAGAGATGGACAGTTCCTCCTTCTCAGTCTAACACTCAAGCCCACCCCCAAGTTTGACATAATCCAACTCCACTCTCCTTTTTGAACAAAAGTTTCAGTTCGTCCATAGATGGGAAAGACATTGCAAGGTCTTCTCTCAGACCAATGGGCACACCACTGCAAACATCATGGCACTCAGCTACCCCGCAGGCTCCCTCTCTGTGGTCAGCCTTCCCAGCTGCCCTATCTGTTACTGTCTGATTAGTTCTGCTAAGGAGCCCCTCCCCTGCCAGCTTTCAGTGCCATCTGTTCTACACAAGATGGCTGCTGCCCAGCAACCTAACACTGCCCTCCTACCTGGCACCCGGCTACCATCCTTACCCCAAAGTGCTAACACAGGTTCTCGCTGCTGGCAGAGTCAGGATTTCATTACTACTACTTTGACAAGTGCAGGGTTGTTTGTAATTTCTCTTTTATCCTGATTTTGATTGTACAACCACCTCCCACTGATTCGGTTTGCTTCAGTTTTGTTGCTCACAGATTTCACTCTCCACATTAATCTCCCTCTGGCATGTTACTGCATCTGTTCCCTTCTTTATTATTAATTTTCAAATTCCCACCATTTTTGACAAAAAGGAGGTAATCTACACTCTGTTTCTGCCCATTTCATTTTCTTTAATTTGGAAGATAAGTATGAAAGCATGCCAAAGAAGTTAATTCTCCGTTAACAGTTTGGTTCCTGGCATCCCCAAGCCTTTGTATATGAAAACCAGATAGGGATAAATGTTGACGGAATCACAAGGACAGAGTCGAACCATTCCTGACTCTAATGAAAAGCAAACGTGAACACCATCTAAGAAGTGTGTTAGTACACGGTTGTCTCCTGTGCCATTACCCCTCTACTTTTAACAGATAATTCTTTGTGAAAATCCGTCTGGGTGCAGGAGCAAAATGTGGGTTCTCTATAGTTCTGACACGGGCTTTCTTTTACTGTAGATAGATTTCATTATTCCTTAATAGGATTATCATCTCTCCTCAGCCCCAACATTGTTGACCAATTCAACCACTAAGGACTCTGAATCAATGTCTCCTTCCAGAGACAGGGAAGGGACAGAAGTGACACCAGTGCCCACAACGGAAGTTAAGGAGCCCCTGGGTTGCAATGCTGCTTCCAGTAGCAAAGGACGGTATCAGGAAGGGACGGATGGCTTTCCCTCTCAAGACAAAGACTATGTAAGGTTAGAAAACAGGAAGGAACACATTTAGCAAAGTATTCTTTGCAGCCTTAATTTGTTAACACTACAACCTTGTCAAAAGGGGCTAGAGTAATGGACCATGCCCTCAATTGTTGCAAGTTCTCTAGACTGAACATTGTGACAGTTAATTATTTTACATGAATTCATATTAAAGCACTGAAGTCCCTGGACATAAAGATGAACAACCCTTCCAATTTATACAAGTTTTTGTTAACATGATTTTACATATCTGCACATCCTCATCAAGCCACAGTTAAGATCTGTAGAAATAAAGAGCAGTTGGGGGTTTTCCCCAAGGTGAAGGAACAAGGAAGGACACGTGTCAAGAACAAGTGAAGATCACACCAGATCAGCTTCTAGAAAGCCAGCGAGGGCCACCCACTTACAACACCTCCACCCCTCCATGTAAACCAGCAGTGACATGCATACACACTAACAGTGACATGCTACTTTATTTTGTACAAGTCTTTTGGTAGTAGAAGTGCATTTAGATAAAATCACTCCTCTACCTTTTGGTAACTCTCTTAGTCACAAACAGGATCTGGTAAAGACAATGCAGTTTCCAAGGCCAACTTCTTACAGTGTCCTCTTTGGAGAAGCAATTCCTCCTAGACCCCAGAACCCAAGCAACCCATCTTTCCCCGTACACCCCAGGACATAGTCAAAGAAGGAGATACTCAATTCTCTCCCAGATGATGGGATGCATGCTGGGGGAGGCCACACACAGCCATGGTGGAACACAGACTTCCTTAGCTAGCTGTGTGCTTGACAGGCTGTTCTCGAAGGTTGCTTTCACCCACCACTTGATACTCGCTCTGAGCTGAAGTTGTCTCTTACCTACTCTGACTTGTGTATATGGCCTAACAGTGTAGCAGTGTGTGCCCCATGAGGCAGAATTTGAGTCTGGTCACTGAGGAAACTGAAAAATCTCCAGCCTCTTAAACCATCTCAGGCTTTTTAATAAAGCTTCACTTCTTGGATTTATCAATCAATGACTCATTGTGTAATAAATGTGTGGTTATTAAATAAGAAAAAAATGAGTAATGCCTAACAACTGACCTACTAAACAAATCCAGTTAGGAGGGAGGTGGTGGTTGAGAAGAAATTAAACATCATTAAGTCAACTGTTTTCTTCCTTCCTTTTTTCCTACAGTAATACTGGGGAACAGAACTTTCTTTGAGAAATGCTCTGACTTGGGAGTACTGTACTAACTACACACTGTTGCCTTTCTCCCCTTTCTATTTTCACTGAACTCCATGCTCGTTGTTGTGGAGTCGGGCAAATGGTGTGGGCAATACTTTCTCGGTTTCCTCTGGGCTTCTTCAGAAAATGAGTTGGCTGCTGCTGCCACCATGCTCCAGGCTGTGGGCCTGTGTGGCAGGGGAGAAGAGAGCATCCCCAGCGTCGATTTTCATTGCACACACATTTGGGCGTTGCAGAACTGAGAGGAGCGAGCCAGGGAACGTTGAGCAGAACCTGCAGACACACATTTCCTGGCAGCCTCTGACTCAAGCCTCTCTGCCCCGGGCCACACTGAGACCAGGGGGCCTCGCCTGTCAGACAGGTGGAGAGACCATGCACAGGCAGCGAGGTGTCCACCAGAGAAAAATGGAATGCCTCTCTTTTCCTGGCTCCTTGACAGACTGCTTTCCTTGATACTGGGTGGGGGAGGCAACGAGGATGCATTTATAACAGTACCAAGGCCATCTATTTTGGGCCTTAAAGATGCTGGTTGCACATATATTCATTTAAAATTATTTTTGACACGTTCTCTGCTTAATTTATTCATGAAAGGAGTACAAGAGGGGGAAAATGAGCTTAACTTTTAAATGGAAACTTTAGGCTAAAAATTCTTGAATAAAACTCAAGAGGAAAAAAATGAAGTTAACTGTGTAACAGCAAGAAACACATTGATGCTACACTGTCTTCTCCAAATGAGCCCAGGGTTGTGACCTAAGCTAACTGATAAATGCACTTTTCCCCCATTTTTTTTCTTAGTGATAAAGAGCAGAGGTAAATTTATGCTAAACACTTGATGCCAAGCTGGGTGTTGAGGGACCAAAAATAAGAGAAGTCTGGGTCCTGGCTCAAGAGCTGAGCCTCAAAGACTTTTTGTTTTTATACGCACGCGCGTGTGCGTGCGCGTGCGCGTGCGCGTGCGTGTGCGTGTGTGTGTGTGTGACTATGGTATCTAATAGCCTACTTCAATCCCTACTTTTTCCCCCCTTCCTACTTGTAATTGCAAGCCTCACTCTTCAAGACAGCCTCTTTATCTATTAAGGACTGCTCTCCATCTAACTCTATGTTAGCTCTGAGACAGGGAGCATCTCAAACTTCTTGTAATTAAACAAATAGGTTTGAATTCCTGATCCTGCAAAGTACTAGTTTTGTGGAAATGCAATACAAATGAATAGTAAATAAGAAAGGCAGCCACTCCCACTTTTAAAAAGCTCACTCATCACCAACTGTTGCAATTTAAATTTACAGAGGTGCTGTGGGTATGCGAAGCTCAGTGGTCACTGTGTACATAGCATACCAAGGCCCTGAATTCAACCCCTAAGAAAAGTAAGTAAGAAAAGAAGTGAGGGAAGGAGGGAGAAAGAAGGGGAAAAGAAACTTGTCTTATACAGATAATGTATTAGTTTCTATAACTGACCCAGTGTTTAAGTTTCTCATACCATACACTAGCAGCAAGCAGGCACTGTTGCAGGGAACCAGGCGATATCGGCACATACTCAGTGCATTCTTTACCTCTTGCTTCTTGCAGTCAGAGTTCATTCTCTACAGTAAATAACCAAGTGAGCTTGTGAACTGGCCACGCCTCTTCAGATATACACTGGCAATGGGCAATGCCAGGCTCAGAGCAACATGAACAGAGAAGCGTTCTTCTTCCCCTCTTCTCTCTCCAAACTATTTCTCAGGCCAAGGAAAAAATCAGTGATCATATTTTAAAATAAACAAGGATAACAGAGCAGACACCTGCTCTTTCCTTACCCAGGGTCCTTTACACTTTCCTCCTAGTAAAAGAACTTTCTCCCAGCAAAGTGTGACTTTCCCCTGGCTCCCTGGGGCTCTGCTGGGCTGCAGACTGCCATATCCCAAAGGCAGCCATGTGCATATAGACACAATCTGCTTCTAAGCAGGTGGTCCTGGAATTGGAGATTTTGAAAGTGGAGGTTGGGAGGTCATACACTTGAAGTCTGAAATCAAAGGCATCTCCTTTCTCTCTCCTCAGTTTCAGAAGGAAGGAATTGCTCTACGAGATGGAAAAATCGGAAAGAATGAGGCATCATCAGACAAGGAGAGCTCTGCCATGGATGGTTCCGATACCACACCACAGCACAGTGGTGCTGCCACCAGTCCCCAGTCCAAGAGACCAAAAGGCCAGCTGCACTTGCACTGTATTTCTTCCTTGGAGGATTTCTAAGAACTCAGATAGAGAGTCCTGACACATGCTGGTAGTTTGAGCAGTCAAACTAAGTAAGTCAGGGAAGCGTTTATAGCAGTCATTATCTGGAAGCTCTAGAAAAGAAGTCTTAATCATCTGTTGTCCCAATCAACCTGTCCATCACAGTAGGATAACCTTGTGACTTCCCTGCTGTAGCTTTTCTCAATTTCAAAATGATATAAAAGCTGAAATGCAGCTTGCTAGCTATCTAGGTCAGAGGTCAGATCTTCCCATATGGGTCATAAAGGTAGGTCAGGGCATAATGACCACTTACTAGTCTCTCGCTTATACGGCTGCTCTGAGAATTCTTTGAGAAACCACTTACGTAAAGGAGAAATGAGACCTTTCATGGTAGTCACTTTGATAGCAGCAGGGGCCTGCAGGTTTGATGATGGGTATGTCTCCCATTTGCACTTAAGGCAATCCAGGTCCAAGGCTTCCTACAGGAATTTCCCTCCAGGGCCAATATGAGAAAAAGGTACAGAATTTAAAAGAATGCATGTCAATGAGGCACAATACTTATGAGGAAGAGTGTCACCAGTGTAGGTAGCTATTAAGTCACATAAACATTCAGGAATGGTCGCTTTGGAGTTTTGTCACAAATTAACCTGACACATGGACACAAAGAAGAGTTGTGGTTTTTTTTGTTTGTTTTGTTTTTGTTTTTGTTTTTGTTTTTGTTTTTCGAGACAGGGTTTCCCTGTGTAGCTTTGCGCCTTTCCTGGAGCTCACTCTGTAGCCCAGGCTGGCCTCGAACTCACAGAGACAAAGAAGAGTTTTATGGAGGATTAAAATCTTATAGTTCTGAAGATGTCTGGATTTATTAACAATAAATATGTAAAGGGATTTCAACTTTTCTGTAAAAGCCTCCTTCCTCTTGATAAAAATGAAGTCCAAGAGAGTGACAGTTTCATCATAAACATTAAAGGGAATGGCCACAAGAAGACCTAACTGTCATGACAGATATGTCCGTCAGTACATGAAGGATCTGTGAACACTTATTTTTATTACAAATTAGCGCTACTGATTTTCTCAGTTGTCTTTTTGGGAACAATCACATTTATCCATTTCCCTAGTAATTTACATAGAATTACCACCTAATGGATAAGGGATTAGCTTGGCAGGCAAATTACTGGGGTTCAAATCTGCTTCTATAACGTATCAGCTGAGCGACCTTAGATGACTCATTTTACTTCTCTGTAAACTGGGAAAACAGGAGCCTACGTCTAATGAAGCTCCTCCAAGGACAGCTCAGCTGCCTCCTGGCCAATTCCTGTGACACAGACTGGGGCTCAGTGAGTGCCAGCCTCCAGTGTTAGCTTTATTCTAAAAGCTATTATGGGGAATCACAGCACCAAACTATACAAAAATTAATATATTCTTAACCTAAGAGCTTTCCCTCAAGGGGGATAGAGAGGAATCAAGAGAAGGAAGTTCTCTCTTCTACCAGGAGTCAGCAGGCAGGGCCACAGCAGGGAAGTTAGGATTCAGGGAGATCCTGAAAAGCTTCACTTGTAAAACTGGGAAGAAAGAAGTGCCAGCCATCACTACAAGGGTTGTTACATCCAGCTGCCCATGGTTGGAAATCAGCAGTGAGGGTTAGCAGGGAGGAATCGAATGGGAAGGCCGGAGTCTGCCAGAATGACCTAAATGTCCACACTGAGTGATGCAGACCTCCGTGACAGCCAGTGTGGTACAATGGAAGGCTCCGATGAGATTAAGAGGGCAGTCAAGAGGGTGGCGTGTGAATATTCCCTGTGCAAGGGTTAGCTGAAGATGGGACAGGTGTTAGGAGACTACCTCCATAACCCCTGTTGAGAGACTGGTGGAGCCTGTGTTACAATAAGCAGGAATGGAAAGCTGAGAGACAGTTCTGAAAAATCCCTGGGAAGTGCAAACTAAGGATGTATCTTATACAAAAGATATCTGAAGCAATCTAAGCACTCAGAAATGGGAATTAAAAAAGAATATTCTTGTGCCAGGTGGTGGTGGTGGTGATGCATGCCTTTAATCCCAGCACTCAGGAGGCAGAGGCAGGTGGATCTCTGTGAGTTCGAGGCCAGCCTGGTCTACAAAGTGAGTTCTAAGACAGCCAGGGCTACACAGAGAAACACTGTCTTGAAAAAAAAAAAAAAGGTAATTTTGTAAGTCCTATCAGAATCACAATAAAAACGAGTAAGTAATCTAGTCTCACTTCATTCTACAAGTAATTAGACCTAAAGAGTTGAGTTATTTGTCTAAAGATTAAAAAACAGTGCGATCCCTAAGAAGACACTACGGCCCAGGTTTTTTCTACAGCACTAAACACCCCACTGTAACCCTGGTTTGTCTCCACAGTCCCAGTGCCCCACTATAACCAGGTTTGTCTCTGCAGTAGTAGATGCCACACAAAGACCAGTATGTCTCCAGAGTCCTAGACATCCTCTATGACTTCCCTTAGCGACAACGTGAGCTTTAATAGCACTTGATTATTTCACCAAACTGTCTCACATCATCTTTCTTTATTCTTATACATCTGAACGCCCCATATTACTTTTGTTGGCCAGTGGCTCTTTTCCATTGAACTTTAAAAACAGGGTCCTGGGACTAGGATTGTACTTAGCGGTAGGGTGTATGCTTAACACGCATAAGGCCCAAGGCAAAAAAAAAAAAAAAAAAACTTTTTTTTTCCTGAAATGGTTTCAACACACTCCCATATTTATATATTTGTGTATACTGGTCCCTTATCATGAAGATCTATCATCTATCTATTACCTGTCTATCTGTCTATCTATCTATCTATCTATCTATCTATCTATCTATCTGTCTGTCTGTCTGTCTGTCCGTCCGTCCGTCCATCCATCCATCCATCCATCCATCTGTAAATAACTAAATATCTCTGTGTAGCAGCGTCTAGATCGAAAGCTCTAGTCAGCACCTTTTCCTCACACAGAAGCTACATGACACTCAGGTTTCCCAATACAATATATTCTTTTCTTCTGTTACTCCTTTATGTTTCCTGGTTGAAGCTAAGGATTATCCAATCAATCTAAACTAGGAATTATGGAGTCACTTTTGATTGATCCTCTCATACTTATTATCTAAAAATGCCTCTTGAACACATGATTCCCCTCTCATTTGGCCAGGACAGCCATTGGCCTCAGCCTTCATTACCATCTCCTGAACTTCTATGCTTCCTTTCTGATGGAACCTCCACAAATCTCTCTTCCTCAATCTATTTTTCAGAATACTTTTCACTCATCTTCTAAAAATGGACACTTGAGTCTGTCCTAAGCTCCTGACACCTCACTCGGAGCACCTGAGGAATCTAAGTTTCTCTATAAATGGCCAGGCAGTAAATAGTTCAGGCTTTGCAGATCTCACTCAGCTCAGCCACCAGTCGGTCATCCATCACCCACAGGATAATTGTAGCTAGGTCCCACAAAAGTTCATTTACAGATGATTAGGTATGATAAAATATTAGTTTTACTTGCCCCAATTATTAAAACAGTATAAAACCATTGTCCATGCATGGACTACACAAAAACAGACAGCAGGCCAGATGTGGCCTATGGGATTTAGATGATGACTTTGTCCTAACCAGGTTCTCTTCTCCAACCTCATTGTCCATGATGCTACATAGGGATCCCAATTCAGAATGCCCATCATCCATTGTGCTGACAGCAAGCTTAGTGTATCAAGAACTGACAGTCCCTCTCAGAACCACCTAGTTCCACAACAGAGCTCACTACACTTTCTCTGGTCTCCTCTTGAGAATCTTTCTCGTCTTAGCTCCTACCTACCAACAAACCTTAGAGTAGAGTTTATGTTTTCTCCTGCAATTATAACTTTGTATGTACCAGTCCCTTATCTAGAATACCTATCCTATCTGTTTCCACTTTGGAATTCAACATAAACTTATTTAATCAGACTTTTACCAAACACCCTCCCTAGCCATCAGCTTTCGCTGTTGTTCTGTCCTGCAGTGCAGAACTAGTCCATTCTCCTTTCTGTGTGTTTCTGCAGTAGCCCTTCCTTCAGCACGGCATTGCGGCAACATTCTCCTGTCATTCCATGTGAGAGCTGACTCCTCTAGCTTAGTGTCAACAACCGAACGGCAGAAACTGACTCTTATTTTCCCTCTTGCTGCTTAAGGATGAGCAAATTACTTAAAACCTAGTAGGTGTTGAATAAATAATTGTGTACCAAGTAAACATTATACTTACCAGCTGGCTCCTTCAGTGAAGGCTGAATTTCTATTTCCCAACTTTAATGCAATTTGAATTTAAATAAGGACAAATATCAAAAGTGGTAGATGATTCTTTCAGAATGTTCTACAGATTTCTTACTCCTGTTTTAATTTTTTTATCTGCCTCTATAGATTAGACTCATTATTTCACCATCATTTTATAAGAAGGTTTTCATATTTACTTTTTAGAATTTGGCTAGAATACGTCACTGAAAATATCTGAGAGTGAATGGCGAAATGCTTACTTGCAGGAGGGTTCTGTACTTCAGCTGACCTACACAAACAAGAAAGGTGCCATTTCCCAGTCACACTCACAGGTATACTGAATGAATAAAGAACCGCAAGCACAAAAACTCTAAAAAGACATGTCAGAAATACTCAGCCCAAAAGGCATGGCTGATTTCCAGTGTGAAGGAGAAATGTGTCTGGTTCCCGGGCGTTTTAATTGTCTTTTTTAAATTTATGATTGTGGTTTTTATCAAACATGAACATAAATGAAGCATAAAATGCTTATAAAAAGTATTACACTTAAAAATAGTCAATTAAGCTTTATTTCTATAAAGTGAGCTTACATTTTTACACATTTTGTAGAAGTGAAGCACAGCAGACAAAAGCTATCTAGGGAACCCAGCACAACCTTTTCTCTTAAGAACAAAGGAATTAGTTACCACGCGTCCATTTCAGCAGTGACTGTATCTTAATATGCTCCACTTGCAGGAACTGATCTTGTCAGATGGTACGAACTGATACTGTAGGGAAACTCTAATGGACTTTGACTCCAGAAATTAACTCCGAACAAGACAGAATCGCAAAGGGGCCGAAGCAGCATTAATATTTATTTACCAGAGCTCTGTCACACCAAGACATTAAAAGCTGTCCCATTTCTATAGCTTCGGAGTGCTTAACACACAAATGGTTGGTTCTCAATAGAAGTCTGACAGAAAGAAAAACTAGCAACATTATCACGATGAAGCTAAGTTTAAAATGTTGAGGATTAAATAACCACAGGACCGGGGTTAATAGTGTGTTCTCAGTGCCGCAGTAACAATGCTTCAAATGGGCACTAAAAGAGCAGCTATTATTCTGCAATATTAAGCATTTTTCCCATCAAAGTGTTTCATCTGTTGGGGCTTTCCCCAGGGATCATACATGTCTAAAGTGCTTTCTTTTCTCTCTTTTTTGCTCTCTCCTCTCACTGCTTAAATCAGAAGGTGTCAAGCCATTTGGAAGATTATCATAACAAAATGTTTTTAACAAAGTTTGATTTGAACAGAACTGGAGGCATCTTAGCACTAACCCAAAACTTTGGGAGGTTCACCAACCTCTAGAATATTTTTTTTCTCCAAACGCAGGCTGTTCAAGTAGTGCTTTTCTCCATCTGTTATCATACCGTGCTCAGAATTACATTGTCATATTTAATGCAAAAGGGATCATTCTCCTTTCATAGTTTAAATTCAACATCGTACTGCAATGGGAAGACCAGTGTTTTCTTATGTTGTAAATTAAATCAAATATCATAAACTTACAGTGACTGTAGACAAAATTCTCTCTAAAAACTGAGACCCTCTGAGAATCGAACAAACGCACAGGATTGGTATAAAAACCGAAAGCTGTAAAGTCTGAAGTGGTGAAATGAAGTATTTACTTCTCTGTCTGGATTTTTCTTTCGGGGTATGTTTATGTATGTGCATATGTACACACACATGCATGTATGTTTATGTATATGCACATGTACACACATGCACGTGCATGTGTGTGTTTCTAAATCAGTAAACTCACAATGCTTGCAACCTAGAGTCCTATTTTAATTCTGAATGAGCTATATGCTCACTTAAATGTGCCACAATGACGAATGCACTACAACATCTTATGGTGAAAACATTGCAACAGAATACCTTGCTGCACTAAACCTGCTTATAATAACGATCTGAATGCAGAGAGTCTCAACTTCATCTCTAAATTTTCCAGCTCCTTAGGAAACACGTCCCTTATTTTTGTATCAACTCCATTGCAATCTGCTCTTAGCGTGTCTCCTCCTTTTGTCTCTCACTACTGACAGAATCTGGTGATTTTCGTAAATACATTTCCTCATAGTCTTCATTTTAACATTTTTATTAGACATACAATTCATAGGAGAGGTGGTGGTGGGAGAAATATGTCATCTTGCTTATACTGATAAAGCATCACTTAAATATTTGAGTACTGCAGACAAACGGTTTTGTAATGTATCAGTGGTTCCCTGCCACACTCGTCATTCACGTGTCTGGGTGTTTTGCTTGCCACATATCCACTTTCTGTAATATGCCTGAAAGCTGTGTGTGAATTGAATGACTAAGACTAACAACTGTTTGGAAGCCTCTGGCAGGAAGCAGTGGGATGCACTGGGTGCTGAGTGCCTAATGGGATTAGGGTGTACCTGGTGAGGCGCAGCTGGCGCTCAGACTCGCCCAGCAGCTCTGTGACTTGCAGGCACTCCTGTCTGGCCTGCGCGGCCTTCTGCTGCTCCTGTTCCACATGCTGCTTGCTCTCGCTCAGTTCTAGTCTCAATTTCTCTATTTCCTTAGGCAGACAGAGGAGAAAAAAATCTATATCAAATATATACACGTGAATTCAAAATTAGTCCACTTTTATTTCTTCCATGAATGTTAATACAATAAAAGCTCATTGGAAAATTTAGACTAGCTTCAGTTCCTTGACAAAGAGAATTAGCACATCCACAAATACACATCCATGGAGTAGCTCTGGATTGTGAGACGAAGTCAATTTAAAACACGAAACAACTGAATGTGACCAGTGCAAATGTTTGATAATCCACTGTCATGCAAAGGCTTGTGCCCTTTAAAGAGTAATCCTAACCTAACAGGCACCCCTTTAAAATGTGACATTGTCTAAGAGGTCTGACCAGATGCAGACAGTGATGCTGATTGAATTGAGACTGTTTACTTCAAAAGACAGAATTATGGTTTTACTTAGATGTCATAAAAACCAGATTAAAGGTTAAAACAATTTGTTTTTAGGAAAATGTGAAGTGTTAAAAAGGCATTGGCATGATGCTAATAGTATTTGTCAACAATGTTGGGACAGACTCAGCATGAGGACCTTCAGCCTGCTCGTGTGAACTCCAGAGCACAGCACCTCTGCTGACATGTGTGTCAGCAGAGCACTCTAACATGACTGAGCATGGATAGATGCATGCATGAACATGCACACAACTTCTTACTGGATTGGAGGAAGAAACTCCTTATCTTACTGATGCTCAAATATTTCAAAGCAAAAATAACTTATATTTTGGATAGTTTGTACATTAAAGTAAAAATATTCATCACAGAATATCTATGACATTAAGCAAATCAAAGGAACTGGACATAAAAAAATAGACTATAAAAAGATGAAAAACAAAAAAAGAACAGGATTATTTTCAACTTCATACATAATATGTAAGAAGCAAGTTTGCTACACAAAATGCAGTATGTTTTCATGTCTTACCAGAGCATTTTAAACACAGCATTTACAGATATTTTAAAATTTTATGTCATTTCTCAATATTCTGAATGACCTCCAACTACATTGCAAATATCAACTAACATAAAGCAAATAATTCATTTTTCTTATATTTATAATGCTATATTCAGTTCATACCATCAATATTTGCCAACAATATGATAATGTCATTTGCTATGAGTTCTCAAATATTATTTTATTTTTTGAAAATCCATATACTTATAGGTACATTACTTTCATTCAGAGGAGGTTTCATTATCTTTCAGACTGAAATACCAAGTAAAACTGATTTATTTCTTTAAAATATTTTAAGTTATTAAAGTTATATTAACATTTTTGCAGTCTTACAATTAAATATAACTAAAGATGTAAAACATAATAGAAAAGTCAGTAAGTTTTATTTGCCTAGAATTTATAAAATTAAGAGCAAAGAAGTCTAGAACTGGAGTTATATGTTAGCATTAAAACCTGAAAACTTCATTCAATATTTTCTTTTACATCATGCTACTTATAAAAATCTGTGCTTAATACGACCAACCCAGAGAATTCCCATCTTTTCTTGATTCAGCAGGTAACAATTCATGTGATAGATGAGAAACACACACACAAAGACAATCAAAATACAACATGTACACACACACACACAAAAAAAAAAAAAAAGAGAAGAAAAGAAAAGGAAAAACAACCAGCAAATGAATTATAGAGAAGATCCATGCTTCAAAAGCATGGACAAAGAAATTGGCATGGGCAAGAAAAGGTGAAGCAACGTGAAGCCACAAAAGACACATGGGTACGAGACGGGGTCACACCATTAGGAACTGTAGGCTGTATTTTTCTTATGAATGGTAGGAAACAATGGCTTAAATAGATATGCAATTTGAGAAGTTTAGTTTTAAAAACTGGATCAATGTGTATGATCAATTTTAGGCAGCAAGGAATGACAGATGGGAAACCCTGAACAGACAGCGGTAATATTCCAGACAGGGGTAGAGAGACTTAAAACAGAAATATAAAAGAAAAATGGTGAATTTATAGAAAAAATGAGATGTATCTGGCTGGGGGCATAGCTCAGTGAGTGAAGTGTTTGTAGTGCAAGGCTGAGGACCTGAGTCTGGGTCCCTAGACCCCATGGAAAAGCCAGGCTGGGTGCTGCCCTGCAACCTCAGAGCTTGGAGGACAGAGGATTCCAGAAGTTTGCTAGTCAGCTAGTCTAATGCACTTGACAACCTTCGGGTTTACTGCAGGATCCTGTTTCAAATAATAAGGTGGAGAGCTATAGAGTAAAACACCTGACATGGACCTACATACACATACACACACACACACACACACACACACACACACAACAGAGAGAGAGAGAGAGTGAACAAATGCACTAGTATATTTCATTAAGAGGATACAAAAGAGTGACAGAAAGAAAACAAAATCCAAACTTCCTTAAAAAGAATAGACTCAGTTTTTGTAAGATTATTCAACAACAACACATGTACTTTATACCATGTTAATTTTACAGCAGCTGTTTTCATATCCTCATGTAACGAAGTGGCTGCACTAACAGTTAGGCAAACCTACAGCAAAGGACACCGTTTTAAGAGCCCACACGAATCAGAGCTTCGGGGCTTTGACCCCTGTGACCTTGGACAAGTCTCTGGACTCTCAGATCCTCTCTTCAACCTACAATCAGAGTGATGACTGGAGCAACCTCCAGAGAATGTGGCGAAGACCCAAAAGGATGGGATCAGGAAAGAATAACAAGGCAGGGGACACATGGCTGGTCCTAGCATTCCTGATTTCCTGATTGAGGGCTGAAGGTCCAGCTCAGAGTGAAGCTCCTGCCTAGGACATGTGACACCCTGGGTTCTAGTCCCAGCACCACCAAGCAACCAAGGAAGTGAATCCAATAAACCTCCCTCCTCTATAGAAGCACAATCTTGGTATAAACTGAATAAAATTGTATCTATTCTAATTTCGAAATACTAAGTTCTTTTTTTTTTTTTTTTTTTTTTTTTGTATGACGGCCTGCTTCGGATTATGTGTGCCAACAAAGGAGCTCTCTGGGACAGATAATCAAAACCAACAAATAATCTACCAGCTGGATGGAGGGTCAACACTTAGCTTCCCGAGTCAGGAAAACCTGCCATGGCACCAACTCCAACAGTTAGAAGAGAAATCTCTTGCCAGAAATGCCATGTTCCCACTGGCAGAATAACCCTGTGCTTCACCCAACTGGGTCAGGGCTGCTTCCTGGCTGCAGATTAGTGGCTCCGGGACGAAAGACCGACGATGGTCATAGGCCAAATGTCCATTCCTCTCAAAGTACACTATTAACCTGATGTCCACAATGCAGCCTGACACAGCCATCTTTCGGCCAGCTGGGTGACAGGAGGGCTACATAGCTTTACACCTCACCAAAAGACATACCTCAAATCATAACCACATGAGCTGGAAGTGTAGCTCACCGGTAAAACACTTGCCTAGCATGTGTACAGCCTGGGACACTATCCTCAGAAACAAAAGAATAAAATAAAAAAATAAAATAAAATAAAAAAGAACAAATAAAAACAAAAAAGCATGAATACAATCACCAGAATGACAAAAAAGTAGAAACCGTTATGAATGGCTGTTTTGAACCTCTGGTTATTTAGGTCATAGGCTAAGGGGAGAATTTACCACTACTACTCTGCTAAATGGATGTAAGTAGTAAAATTACTCCTAATGATTATTTATCTTTAGGAGTAAAATTACTCCTAAAGATCAGAGACTTTCTCAAACCTCAATGAGGAATCTTCTTGCAGCAGATGGCAATTACCACAGAGACCCACGATCAGTCAATGTGCAAAGAGGAGACTATGCAGTGCTCATTTATATTAAGATTTTTCTTAATCATATATATATAACTTTATTTATTTATTTATTTATTTATTTATTTATTTATTTATTTATTTAGGTTTTTTGAGACAGGGCTTCTCTGTGTAGTTTTGGTGCCTGTCCTGGATCTTGCTCTGTAGACCAGGCTGGCCTCGAACTCACAGAGATCCGCCTGGCTCTCCCTCCCGAGTGCTGGGATTAAAGGCATGCGCCACCACTGCCCAGCAAAACTTTATTTTTATTATTGATTACACTTTCTTATCAAAATGACCACCTAATCTAAGTCAAACAGTACTCAATCTTTTGTTATCTTCAATGGCATATTGTCAACTCTTCTAATATTTATCTTCATCTTAAAAAAAAGATTTCTTTTTAGTGTATGAGTATTTTGTGTGCACATATGTATAGATACCATGTGAGTGCCTGATGCTTGCAGAAGTCAGAAGAGGACATTTGATTCCCTAGAACTGGAGTTGCATGTGGTGCTGGGAACTGAATGTGGGTCCTCTGCAGGAGCAGCAAGTGCTCTTAACCATGGAGTCACCTCTATACTGCCTATATTTGTATTTTAAATAACATGTTACTATTTCTTCGTTTGTAATATAAGACATTAGCTATCATCTCCTTTGCTAGGGCACATGGAGGCATGTATCTACAGTCCAAGTTTCTTAGAAAGCTGAGGCAGGAGGACTACTGGAGTGTAAGACTTCTATGACATCCTACACAACACTCTAAAGATGCAACTCATGCCCTCACATAAGGTTTAGTTACTAGTCAGTGGTTCACTTACATTATAATGGAAAGTTTTCTCTCTACTGAGACAAACTTTTTTTTGAGTTAATTTTCTTCAACAATGTTTTATTATTTGGGAGATTAATGGCCTAGTATTGGTGTATGAGAGGCGTTGTTTGCTTACTTCTGAGCTGGGGTCTTGCTGTGTTTTGGAGGCTGGCCTCAAACTCCTGGATGCAAACGATCCCCACTATCTCTATTGTATAAATAGCAGGTGTGTGTATTCACTCTGACTGTCCATTTAAAATAATTACCTTTCTAAGTAACTGACATTTCTCCACAATTATTTAAAAATAATTGCCAAGTAGTCACACTTTTAAATACTGAAATATCAAAGTGTAATTTTTCCCTTACTTCTGACCCTTTTGATATGTCTTGTGCCAACTCTTTATGCCTTCCCTAATGTACCTTAAGAGTTCCTTGTTGGTCAAGCACAGTAGTATCTGTGTTTAATGTGAGTACTCTTGATGCAGAGGGCAGGCAAATGTCTCTAAATTCAAGACCAGCCTGGAATCTATAGCTAGTTTAAGGTCAGCCAGGGCTACCTAGTAAGACCCTGCTCCCCTCCCCCAAATAAAGAGTTCCTACTTTTCTGGATCCCAAGTCACTCTGTGTCAAAGGAGTTTCCATAAGAAAGGAAGCCTCAAACCACAACTCTGTGTGTGTGTGTGTGTGTGTGTGTGTGTGTGTGTGTGTGTGTGTGTACATGTGCTTTAAAAAAAAACATTATTTTATAGATAAACTCAAGAGTTTGTCTGGATATGAAATCCTACTTTCAGAATATTACTGGCCCCACACCATTGTCTTCAGGATCATAATGTTACCACTGGAGAGCCCCTCTACCTTCTAATAATTACTCTGTAATTGGCTTTTTTCTCTTCCTGGAAACATTTACAATACTCTCTTTCCCATTCATTTTGCAATTTTATGAGTGTGATCTCAGAATAGATTTTCATACTCTGTGTCCTTGTTTTCAGTGGCCCCTTTTAATCGGGAGGCTTATCTAGGGTTTGGTTTTTAGTTTTGAGACACTGCCTTGAATGGCTATTTTTAATTTCTCTCTTTCTCTATCTATCTATATCCCTACTTCCCTCTCCCCATCTCTCTTTCTTTTCTTTCTCCCCCAGAGACAGGGTTTCTCTGCTCTGGCTGTCATGGAACTTGCTTTGTAGACCAGGCTGACAGAAATCTGCCTCCTGAATGCTGAGATTAAAGGCATGTACCACCATGCCCAGCTATATTTTTAAATATTTTAATGCCAGACATTGTGTATTTTCTAGATTGCCCAGGCACTGATCTCTGGCCCTATCAGACTGGTTATCAAAATTATTTATATTTTCTAACCAGAGTCTAACATCTGGAATTACTTTCCTTTCCAAGCTCTCTATTAAATTTAAGGATATAATATATTTTTCACATCCATCAATGATTTCCTGCATTCCCTTATCCTTGTACATAAAATTCATTTTTATTTTTTCAGGTGAAATATCTCATTAGAACGTACAGTATTTCAAAAGTTCTCTTCAGTTTATCATGTACATCCCCTCGGTTTCATCCAGGTTTGTTAAAGGGTGCTTTTGCTCACATGACTTGACCGAGTGGGAAATCTAGAGCAGAAAAGAGGTTCATCTGGGGTCATGGGTGCAGAGGATGGGAATTCACACTGGCAGCTGTGTGGACGGGGAAGTGCAGGCACAGAGAGAACATGAAGGGCAGGCAGCTGGCCTTTGTACAACTTCTCTCCTGCATAACAAGTCTAGTTAGTGCATGACAGCAGGAGCTCATGTGGAAAGACACTAACCCTATCGTGGGGCAAAGCCTCCAGACCCAACACTGCCACATAGACAATTAAGACTTCACAACAAAAGCTCTTGGGGGACATATTTAAAACACAGCCAGCTTCCTTTGGGTTTTTTTTTCTTTCTATTTGTCCATTTTAGATCCTCTGTCATATTATAGGCCGTGAATCAAAGTACAGACGTAATGAGTTTTAGATAACATATATTTTATCATGTATTGTTCAGCAAATATTCACTCCTAGTTCCCCCTACCCTGACAGAAGGATGTACTAGTTTCCCCAACATCTCTGGACTTAGCTATGTGATTTCATTTAGCTAATGGTATCATAATGCAAGCAGAAAGGATTTGGTTTTACCTTCATGCTGTGGTGATTCTCCATGAGGAAAACATCATCTGGTGTTGCTGCTGCTGCCGCCCTGTCAGTCTGAACCACAGAAAGAGTACACAAGGAGAGGGATAAAAACCAAACTGTGGATAGACAGACCCTGACCTCTGTTCTGAAGCAGATGCCCAATGCTGTCCTGGTTAGCTAAACCTCCACAGCCTAGCACTTAGGACCATGAGTACATGTGATCACTGCTGCAAGCCACTGAGCTTGGTCAAGAAAAAAAAATCCCCAACTTTAAAGGAATAAGGACTGTTACACTATATGTTATTTTGGAATTTCATTTGAACTTTGAAATTACTACATGAAACACATGAGGCAGGAATCCCCGTACAGAGAAGAAACTGGGGATCAAAAACACAGTGTGAGTGTCAAGGAGTACGCCAAGGCTTTCAACCAGCAGTTATCAACTTTCCTAATGCTGCGACCTTTACTACAGTTCCTCATGTTGTGTTGACCAACAACCATAAAATTATTTTCATTGCTACTTTATAACCATAATTTGCTACTGTTCTAAATTGTAATGTAACTATCTGATATGCAGGATCTCTGACGTGCGACCCCTATGATAGGGTCATTAGACCCCAAGATGGGGCGAGATCCACAGGGTGAGATCTGCTGCTTTAAGCTAAATGTGACTCATTTCCTCCACATACCAAAACACAAACTCTGCAGTCGCTTTCAAAACATTTCTACCAAGATCAATACAAATCAATTTGGTATCCATTTATAGACACGCACACAGCATTTCACAAACATGTATAGTTTAACAGTTATCTCATCAAGGAGGTTCTGTCTTCACAATGTGAGATGTATGTTCATATTTTCTATTTCTTATTCTTATCCTCTTTAAAGAATTTCTGTTGTCAGTTTATAAAATTAGCTTCACAGTCCTGTAACTTGAAAAATGATGATGTACTATCTGTACATTTTAAATTACATAGATTAATAACCAAATAGAGAGTTTTATTCAGAGCATTTCTGTTGTATACTTCTCCCAAATTTCTAAGAAAAAAATACAAAGAAATGAATGCAAAAACTGAAAAATTGTGCATCACCTTGAATCCAAAGGATACCTTTGCCTGGATAGAAAATGAAGTGCACAGGAGTTATAATATCTACCAGAACTTATTAAATCCTGCTACCAAATATTATTGACTTAAAAATTATTTCACTGCCAGGTGTGCTAGCGCCATACTTGTAATCCTGGCATTTAGGAGGCTGAGAAGGGAGGATATTGATAAGTCAGGGGCCTAACATGCTTATACAATGGATTCAAGGCCAGCCAGGATTACAAGACCCTGACTCAAAAAAATTAGTAAGTTGTTTTGCCATCTTTAACATAGGGTGACTGATTTGTATTAGCGAAGGTGAGAATGGGGATGAAAAAACCAAAGTGTAGAAGAGTAGGGAGACTAGAATTTAGAAGGAAGAGCTTGTGGTTTTGAAGCTGACATAATTTGATAATGTAAATTGTCATTCAGAAACCAGTGGTCAAATCAATACCACACATTTTAAAAGTAAAGCAGTGTATGATAATGAACATTAAAGCGGACAATCTGTCACAGAAATGGTTTCTATTCAGCTCTGTGTGGACAAGGACCTACTCACTAGACACTCAGTACCCTGTTAGGACCGATTTTATCAACCTGGAAGCCAATGTCTAGAGGGCATCTAAAGCTCTGCTGGCGAAAATGCAGGACTCGATGATCCCTTGTGTGCAGTAACCATGTTGTAGGTTTGCAGGGGTCACAGCTACCAGCCTAGATGGAGAGGCACAAAGTGTCTTCACTGTCACAGAAGGTTCTAGCGCCAGCACCAGAGTCAAGCAGAGACCTCCCGAGGAAGCAGGAGTCTATGTGAATAACAGAGTAAGTGATCCCTGAATCATTTTAGAAAGGACTCCTAACAGTGCCTTTCACTGCAGCAGCTCCAGAAGGTTTGCAGAGCCCATTCTAAGGGTCCTCTCAGAGCTACTGTTGGTGGTGGCATGTAACACTGGTTCATATGTTTTTATTGTGGGCCTGAGAACAACACTGATACCATATGTTCCAGGCACTGGCTTAGCATTCTGTATTTTAAAATCTCGTTTTGTGTTCACGACAACCTTGTAAAAAAATAAAGCATTCTATTACTGTTTCACAAGTGAGAAGGCTGAAGCTCACAGATGTCAATAACTTATAGAAGATTATATAGTGCAAAGCTAGGATGAAAACTGGATTAGACTGATTTCAAATCTCAATCTTTCTATCATACCATACTCTCTACACATGCCTAGACATGGCATAAAATAAAAATCTCACAGTCTATAATTTGGCACAGGTAGAAGATACAAACAACAGGGTTGCTGGAGAAGAGAAAATTCAGATGGCCTGAATGAAATACCACGATTACCATTCCTCATACAAACAAAGCCATGGCCACAGTTCCCTCTGAAGAAGTATTTTCATGCCAGTATGAGCCAGTGTACACTGACATCTTATTAGCCTCCAGATCAAACACATGTATTTCTGGGAAACATCTGTTTTTCTAGTTACTTCTAATCAGTTTCTATAGTAAGCAAATATTCCTTAAAGAATTATTTTAAAAAATGTCCTTCTCTCTATATATATACTGTTAGGAGAAATAGCAACTAATGAATTCAAAAGCACTTCCTGTGGGCCAGTGTAGCTCTCAGGCAAAACCTGTGCACAAAACAGATGACCTGGGGCTAAGATAGACATTTGAGATGAAACAGATTCAACCACATTATAACAATGCAGCAGCAGCTTTTTGGTTAAGCCAGACTTATACCCACTGTTCTGTCATGCTAGTAGACTCAGGGCAGAAATAAGAATGCCTGCAGCCCTTCAGTCCCTCTGCATGAGAGCTGAGATGGTAGCTGAGCCTTCTGGACTGGTTAATAAAGGCTTCACACATGCTGTAAGGACAGGGAGGGGCTGCTTCCCAGCTTCAGGAATGTAAGTCTGGTTCATTGTAGACAAAGTATCAGGTCGCTCATAAGCTCTACATTTTTCCTTTAAAATGCATTATGTTTTTGTCCCTAATTCTATCACACCCTTTTATTGTCCTAACAGAGTTCAAATATAACAGTCTTCAGGTATGGCATACTTACAGATCCACAGAGAGATGTTGAATACACCCATTGTTAGAAATATAAAGGGACACTAAGAAAACCTAAATGAAGTAAATCATCAAATTAGATGTGATTATTGAAAAGTTAGAGAAGAAAAATGAAGAAATATTTTTTCAATGATGCATGGCAAAGAGTAGTTAAGGTATCATGAAAATGACTAAAACCAACCAGTATCACAAATAGGTTAAAGATGACCCAAAAGTACAGACTAAAAGAGGTAGCATTACATAAGATAATTCTGAGGGGTAAAGAGATGATTCAACTGTGAAAAGTTAAGTCTCCCAACTGAAGGCACAGGACAGTGGCGAAGCAAGTGGAAAATTCACAAATAATGACAGAATCACGACCATTTATCTCCTGATTGCTGAGGACACCATTTGTCACGCGGAATTTTGCTTAGTTTTAGAGTATCAGGTATGAGTTCTCTTCCTACTGTGGGAAGTTCATTCAGATAGCTGTTGGTTGTACAGCTGTCTGTACAGTACTGCCAGAACAGTCATTACTGTAATTTGCAAGATTTGCAGCTAGGTAGGGTCATTGATAAAATGTGCTTAGCACCTTCTAACATTGTGAGAGTTAGCTACCAGGGAAGAGGCATCCAGGTCAACACCAGCTTGATTTCTCCTCGTCCTGTGACAAAAGTATGGAGAGGGTTCAGCAAAGTGCCTTAACCTCAAGTTCCAGCAGGCAGCCAAGAGCAATACAACACCTTGCTATTGTTTGGGTGTCTCTTAGAAAGCCCTGTCCAACAACTCTAAAGCAGCTATCCTACAACGGGCACCAGGCTTTTGTGGTGGTCTATGGATTTGGGGGGGGCGATGTGCCCCATGTGAGAGGTTATGGTCTCTAGAGAACCTACTAGTACTACCATTTTGCTAAATTGATTGGTATCTAATTGCCATTTAAACACATCCTTATTTACAGAGACCAATCCATCTCTCTTCCTCATCAAAGAGGCTTCTTTTTGCAGTAGATGGAAGCTATCACAGTCAGTCATAAATGGTCAAAGTACAGAGAATAAGTGATTATGGAATGTTCAGCCTCAAATGAGACATCTGTAAAACAACTCCAATACTCAAGTCTTATGGAGCATCCAGGAAGAAGCAGAAGAAAGGGTGTGAGAGCCAGAGGACTGGGTGGACTGCTGTGAAGAAGCGTCTTCTGGACATGCAAGGGTACTGAACTCATGAAGTCTCAACAGCTATGGTTTCTAAACAAGACCTGCCCAAGACCCTACTGGTCAACATCCCAGAGTGGATGGCGGAAGGGCTCACAAGGCCCCAACCCTAGCTGAGAGCTGAGGAAAGGGGAATCAGTTTTGTTCAGGGATGAGCTCCTTAATAGGTTGCACATGCCTAAGTGATCAGCCCTATTACACTCATGTACATATAGGAAACACTAACAGGGCTTGGTAGAATTTTTATGTAATAATAATTATTATGTTATTACAATACTATTATAGAAGAAGAGGAAATGAATTTAATACAGGAATATGGGGAGCACTGGAAGAGTTGGAGGGAAGGAGAGGTGAATATGATCAAAATGAAACGTACTTACTTGTATATGAAAAAATGTACAGATTTAAAATTCTTAGAATCAGTTTTTCATTGTTTGAATATCAGAAAGTGCTTTGAAAGATGAATTATAAAAAGATAGCCACCACTCACAACGATGGTAGGAACCTACCACTTCAGAAGAATACCTGTCTACAACCTTCCCAGGCTATATCATTCATTTTCTGTGTGGAGAATCCCCAGTGTCTGCCCTGGAGTTTAGTGTCAATGCCTTGTAATGATGCAACCTCATATAATATGATCATTTCATTCTTAAAGTCATTCATTTTGTTCAGAGGCTCAAAGAATTTATAACACTGAAACCATCTATTTGCATTTCAATGAGCTACAGCAAGAGAGAATGAAAGAAGCATGCTTCACTTTGACCATGACTTAGCATGATGAGTGAGTGAGGACTACTGTAGACACGAGTCTGCTGAGTCTATAGGTCCACAGCACATGCACACTACCATTCTATGAGCATCCCACAATACTCAATGTGATGTCATCCAAAAACAGGCCCAAATGTCACATGAAAGCATCTCCATTCACAAACTGACCTGTTTATCTCTGTCTGAATAAAGAGCAATTTATCCCAAAAATGGTAGAAAAATTATATAAATTTTTGAGAAATAGTAAGTGTGCTGGTTAGTGTTTTTTTTTGGGGGGGGGGGAAGGAGAGAGGGGAGGTTGGGCCAATTAACTTGACACACACTGAAGACAGCTGTAAAGAAAGAACCTCATTTAAGAAAATCCCCCCACAGACTTTCGTACAGGCCAATTTAATTAATGATTGATGTAGGAAGGCCCAGTCCACTGTGGGTGATGCTACTCCTGGGCAGGTGATCCTGGGTTGTGTAAGAAACCAGTTGAGCAAGCAAGCCATGGGGAGTGAGCCAGAATGGATACCCATTCCTCCACGGTATCCACTTCATTTCCTGCCTCCAGATTCTTGCCTTGAGTTTCTGCCCTGACTTCCCCCTCATAATGGACTAGAAGGTATAAGTTGAAATAAACCCTTTCCTCTCCAAGTTGCTTTTGGTCATGATGTTTTATTACAGCAGTAGAAAAAAAAAAAAAAAAAAACTTAGCCAGTATGAATGTTTGCAGTTTAAGAGAAAAATGTGGCACCAGACACAAAAATAAATATGTGCAAATCTATCTAGACTACTAAATAAGGAGCAACTTAGGAGATTTTTCAAGAGTAAGTTTGAGCAATAAGATTTCCCCTTCCTGAAATGACACTCTACTGTAATGAAACACGTTGAGTTGATTTTACCAGAAGGCTATATTTCAATAGCCTATCTTGGCAGGTTGGAAGGGTCAGTAATACTTGACTATGTCAAATGGGAAGAAATTTTTCTTCCTGTCATTTGTGAATATCTTGGAATTTACCACCACAAATACCCAGGGTCTGTTGGAAGTGCCAAGATAACAGTTTCCTGAACTCCCCAGCCCAGCTGAGTCCTCAGTGACACCTAACACTTTAACAACTACTAAGTTCAATATTTCAGCAATAAAAATGCTGTAGGCTGGGGCCATGCCACCCAGGGCAGTATTTCTGTTTTGTTTTGTTCATGGCTATATCACAAGATCTCTGTTCATGAAGTTAATAAACTCAAAACACTCTGGGTCTTTGGCAGTTCCTTATTTTACATAGTGTTCTAGCTCACATACTATACTGTACTGAGACATTGGCTATCATAGTCTTACAGGGTTGTCTGTGAACAAATATAGCTAATAAGAGTAATGCATGTTTTCATTTGTTTGCTTTGTGCTTATAAAGAGAATCTCCATGCTAGAACATTTAAAACAAGAGGGCCCAAAACAGGAAATAGATGGGCTCCTTATTCTCTAGAAAGAATTTGTTACCAATATATTCAGCATTCCAATGTAATAGAAAGGGAAATCATTTCCATTTAAAATGCTAACATATAAAATTAAATTTATATGCATGTTTTACACATAATATCTAAATATAGACATATATTTAAAATATATGTATGTTATAAATTACATTACATATGCATGTATATCATACATTCAAATTGACTTTATGCTTTTTAATGAAATAACACCTGAAATGTTAGTGGGTTTTTGTCATGGTTGGGTTTTTTTTTTTTTTTTTGAGACAGGGTTTCATGAAATGTTAGTTTTTAAAAAAGCTTCAAAAAGAAAGCCTGGCATGGTGGTGTATACTTATAGTCTGGGAGGTGGAGGCAGGAGCCAGGCCAGGCTTTGTAGTAAGTTCAAGGCCAACCTGGGCTACATGAAATTTTATTGTAAGGACTGAAAAACAAAATTTAAAAAAAAAAAGAGAAAGAAGAACTAAGAAGATGTTGTGACTCATTTTGTTCTTCTTTGAGAATAGGGTCATAATCCCTGGGCAGAAAAACAAGAATGGCTGAGAGTAGCCAATGCAAAGAGTCATGGACTTGTGTTTTTAGACAAATTCACACAATTTTTAGGTTACTGACAGGATGGCTAGTTAAACCATAGAACCCATATAAAAAGGTAGGAGAAACCTGACTCCACAATGTTGCCCTCTGACTTCCAAATGCACACATGCCCAAATACACACACCATGCACAGAGAGAGAGAGAGAGAGAGAGAGAGAGAGAGAGAGAGAGAGAG
>CABHPR010130785.1:5716-18985 GCA_902168415.1 Peromyscus melanophrys
CAGTGTGGGTGTATTTTCATGGGTGCACTCTGCAGTGTTTGTGTGTTCTCATGGGTGCACTCTGCAATGTGGGTGTGTTCTCATGGGTACACTCTGCAGTGTGCGTGCACTCTGCAGTGTGGGTGTGTTCTCATGGGTGCACTCTGCAGTGTGGGTGTAATCTCATGGGTGCACTCTGCAGTGTGGGTGTGTTCTCATGGGTACATTCTGCAGTGTGCATGCACTCTGCAGTATGGGTGTGTTCTCGTGGGTGTACTCTGTAGAATGGGTGCATTCCACAGTACAAGTGCTCATGTCTGGCACAGGAATGTCTCTGACCATGCCCTGGTACTCACATCTCAGGGTCTGAGAGGCCCTCCAGCCTCTAATTGCTCCCTTACAGCCCCCTGCAGTCACAGAAGCCCCCTCTGACCCACAGTCCCCCCATTGTCTCCTGCTCTTATCCGTGGAGACTTAGGAGTTCATCTGGGGACCAGGAAGGAAGCCCAGTCTCATGGGTGGCATGTACCTGTCAGCTCATCCCTTGCATAAGAAATTAATGGTAGGGAACTTGCTGCAGTGTATAGAGCCCCTCCAAGAGTCAGCCAAGATCATCATCCTCCATCCCTCCCCTCCCTCTAATTCTTGACTCTAGGAACAAACTCAGCACCCTGCACACACAGGGAGACAACCATGTGCACCCTGATCCCCTGCCTCTCCTAGCCGGACAGCGCCAACCTCTTTGTGACAGCCCTCTAACACTGGACAGGGTGAAGCGTATTCATCACACCTAATCATGGAGCAGAAATACCTGGGGAAAGGAGAGAGGTCCAGACACAGCCGGCCTCTCAAATGAAAATATGGAGCACATAGGCCAACAACCTGCCAGCCCTGAGGGAGGCCAGCTCCTGCCTCAGGTCCCTGGAGGGACGCTATGTGTCTGTCCTCCAGGGCTCACCGAGGCCAGGAGATCCTGATTGTGGTTGTGGCCATTCATCCTCCTGTGATGGGATGTACATTACACTGGACCAGAGTGGTTTCCCAGAGTTGGACAGGGCCTGGAAGAAGGGTTGGTCTGTCTTGGGTGGGGGTGGGGGACATAGGGTGACAGATTATAGGGAGGGGTCGGGAATCTCCTCAGGACCACTAACAGAGCTTAGGTGTCACTTGCCACTTCCTGCTGAGGGGTCTGATGGGAACCCTCAGGCACTCTCCTTGTGGGAAATGACAAGGCAGTGTGACGCCAAGCTCCTGCCCATGCTGGTCCACTCAAAGGATGGAGGGCATCCAGGGAAACGGGGCCCTCAACTTCCAGTACTACACACCAGCCATCAGCCCTAGACTGTGAGACCGACTCCCCCTCCCGGCCCCACACACCTTTAGACACCCTCACATTCCTCCCATAGCTTGGAAGCACAGCTGGGGACTCTGTGGGAGGAGCAAGGGCTGTGTGGCTGGGTGGTGGGTACCTCAGTGGCTGAGGAGGCATTTTTTCTGAGCATGTGTGTCTGGGAGGGATGGGTGTTGGAGGAGACCGATGAGCAAGTCGGCAAGTGGGGAAGACCGGACCTGTGGTAACACCTTCTTGGCTGCACAGGAGAAAAATGTAGAATCTCTCTCCCTCTCACTCTCTTCCTGTTTCTCCCCTGTGCCCTCCCCCTTCCTCACTATTTCCTTCTCTCCCCCTCTTATCCCTCTACATCTCTCTCCTGTCCTTTCTTCTCCCCTAGTTTCCTGTCTCACACCCCCTCTCTCTCCCCTCCCTCTCCCCTCCCTCTCCCCTCTGTCTCCCTCCCTCTAGCTCCACTCTTCCATTCTCCCCTCCTTTCTTTCTCCCCTCTCTCCTCCTCTGTCTCTCTTCTCTCCAAGTCTATCTCTTCTCCCTCACTCCCCTCTCCCTCCCCTACTTCCTCCCTGCCCCTCTCCTTAGAAACCAGAACTATGGATACTTGGTTTTCAGACTCCAGGACATGCAACAGCGGCCTCCCAAGGTTCTTGGCCCTTCAGTCTTAGTCTACGTGTGACACCATTAGATTTCTGTCTCTGGGTCTGATGTGGCTGACCTGTGCCACCTCTTCTTGTGGTCCCCAGCTCCAGGCCACTGCTGTGGGGCTGCTTAGCATCCTAAATGCGCAAGTCGCTTCCCAAATGGATTCCCTCCTACAAACGGAAGGAAGTGGGGAGAGCAGAGACACTGACATAGACGTGGGCACGGATGCTTACAGACATGCACAGCATGGGGAGATAACGGTCCATGGGTGTAGGTGATACGAAGATGGAGACAGGGTATTCTCCTGGTCTGAGTCTCTGGAGAGCCTAACACAGACAGCTTGATGCCAGACATTGCCAGAAGGCACCGTGAGGTAAAACTCAAGGCTCTTTCTGGTTGTTGGTCTCTCATACACACTGGCCTGGACCTCTCCAAGCCCACCATGCCACTTCAGGTCCTACATGCAACTGCATCATCAACATGAGACCACATCCTCCAGCTGTTCCCACTATTCCATGTCAAAGGCAAGAAGAACTGGAATGGGTATTGGTGAAGAAGAAAAAACAAAACAAGGAAAGGAAACCAAACCTAATATGCTAGAAAACTTAAATTATCCAGAGATTTGGGGAATCTCACTTAAGGGCAATGGTTTTTCTAACACAAAGTGTTGAAGGCTTGAGTTTCGTGGCCTCTTTGAAGACCCCTGTGGCTTCCTTTGTGGCTCTGTCTGCGCTGCACCCCTCCAGCAAACATTGCTGTGGTCTTCATCCAGGATACGGGCTTTTCACACACGGCAGCTTTTAAAGGGTGTTTTAGACCGTTAGTGATAGAAGGCATGTTTTCAAGGGGTGCCTCAGTGTTCCAACTGTCAACGCAGTCTCCTGTCACCTGCACACTTAGGAAGGGCGAGGCACAGTGGAGACAGTGTCTCCGCCAGAGCAGCTGTATCTGTGACAGGTATCCACGGCCTGTGGAAAGCACGTAAGTCATATCCCCTCCAGACTGCCTGCACGAGAGCACAAAGGTATTGGCTTTGGGACGAGGTTTGGGACAGTAGTCCCTCAGAAGGCTCCTTGCAAAGCTACTGGGAAATTCCCCATTGTCATTTCCTGAGGAAGAGAGAGGGTGAAATGCTGGAATATGCCTCCAGCTGACACCTGGCTATATCTTGGTTCTGGAGTGAGACCAGATTCAATTGGTTTTCTAAGGGTGTGAGAGCCTAGCCCAGTAAGAATGTACACTTTCAAGATGCCAAACACCTCAAATTTGTAGGTTCTTACTCTTATATCTCATAGATTTTTTTTGAGGTTCTAGAGATGGAACCCAGAACAGGTGTTCTGATGCTGAGCTACATCCCAAGAAATCCATGATACAGGACCATGTGGGCAGTGGGTCACAGTAAGTATAGACACTTCCTGCAAGACCAGCATCTTCCACTGCCTGTGTGGTCTTGAGTAGCCACTGGTTCTCCGCAGTGTGGACTGCGGATGCTTGGAAACTGCTCTAGCAGGAGAATGATGGATCTGCCATTTCTGCCTTCCTGGCTAAGCCAGATAAAGCCAGGGACCTGCAGCAGGGGTCCCAGTGCTCCACAGTCATAGCCCGCCAACCAACTGCCTCCATTCTTCACCCAGCTCCAGGACCAGGTTATCCTACCTAGGCAACAATGTGACTCAGTTCTGAGGCTGGGACCCAATATGGGGCTGTGCTGCTGCTAGGCTTCCTACCCTGCTCCTGCCATCCTGGTAGACACCTGACCCTTCCCTTCTGATGCTTTCTACTGATGTAGCAGTCAACTGCATGAATGTTAAGCCTGGCCACTCCATGCTCTCTACACCACCAACCCTCTGCAGATAAGCCTGGGCACCTTTTCCTTGAGGCTAACCTCTGGTGATTCATCAGCCCATACCCCTGTTCTAGTATTGGGGGTGTGGCTGTGAGCCAAGCAGACAATCTCTTCCTTCAAGAGCTAGAGTTTGGGGAGTGTGATAGAGAGAGTCCTTCTCATATGGGAGAAGGGCCATCACCGTGGCAGCTTGCCCTGCTCTTTGTAGTTCTGTTCCTGTCCAATCCCCCACCCTGAGTCTAAAAATCAACCCATCTCCATGCATGCCTTTGGGTTGACCTTCATGGGGGTCAGAGGCTGGAGGAAGTGGCCAGTACACCAACTCTAGGTGTCTTCTGGCAGAGGATGGTCTCCCCAGGTGTCTCTCTGGGTAGCATGAGTACAGTAATGAAAGCCTGTCTTGGCCTTTGCAGAGGGGCAAAGAATGGCCGCATCCTTGTCAGGAAAAGGCAAGATGGCGGCTCTACTGCCTCTCGTAGACTCTTCTGGCAGCCAGATATCTCCACATCTCAGTCAGTGAATAAGGATTTCTTGGGCTCCCTGTGGGCTGAGCACATGGCCGGGGAAGTGCCAGAAAGAGTAGAGAGGAACCTGCTGCTAACTTCAAGGGTCCCAGGTGGCAAGGAGCCACTCCCAAGCGCACGAGGACAAGGCGAGGTGTGCATCAGGAGAGTTCTCTAGGCTTGCAGACTGGGAAGGGCACCCTAAAAGTATGGATAAGTCTATTTTATGAAGCACGTAGCAGGAGCCAGCAGAAGACATCCGCTATGCTCCTGTCCCACAGGCTTCGAGGTGTGGGAGTCCGTCCCACCCCATGCCTGCATCAAGCCACTTGGACAATGCAGGTCAGCCCCTCACCAAACTTGTGTTTATCTTCTGGGTTATCCCCTCCTTATGCTACCTGAGTTCAAGTTAAGAAGCAGTTGTGAGACTGCATGCAGCGGCTCATTCACTCGCTCGCTCCAAGGATGGTGGTAGCTGAAGCTGAGTGAATCGAATGACCTTCCCAAAAGGTTGGAGTGTCCAAACAGCAGCAGGTGTCAGGAGCTAAGCTGAGCCAGTTCTTCAGTTCAGGCGCCGTGGCCTCAAAGGCTTCTCCAGATGGGAGATGCACTCAGCCAACCCTGCATGATGTAAGCGAGCCAAGCCAGTCCCCGGTGCACAGAAGGCTAGTATGGCTGCTCAGGGTCAGCCCTTAGAGGAGGAAGAGAGCCTTCTCTCTTAAACTCAGCACCCCTCACCTCCCAGTCCAGATGAACAGTCTAGAAGCAACAGTGCTGTGTCCAGAAGGGCGTGCCCGGCTAAGCTCCTCGGCTCACAGGAGGAGCTGCGGACAGACGAGGAGTCTAATGTGGAATGTCATTATGCTACAGTAAGCCAGTCAGAGCGACTGAAGGGAGGGGACTTGTGACATCTAAGGAGCTGCCCCCATCCACCTCAAGAGCACCTGTGTAGTCCCTGCCAAGGTTTGCAAGTTAGTGGAAGCTACCACCTAAAGAAGCTGAGTACCTCGCCCAGAGTCACATGGCCATCAACACAGCAGAGGAAGAGGCAGCCCTCCGTTACTCAGTGACACCGGAAGCCCTGTCATGTATCTCTCTGGTGGAAGGTGATGGCTGACCACAAGGGTGCTCAGGCATTTCGAGCAGCCACCCTGGGTTCCTCTTTGAGTTGGAACCAAGTTGGGATCAGGAGCCTCTGTGGAGAGCCTGTGTTTGCTCCCTGCCCACCTTTAGGGATCCTTCTTCATTCTGTGGCTCTGAAGGGTGGAGAGGAAGTTAAATGTGGCTTCCTGTCAAATGGTTGTGGATTCTCGGTGGGGCTGATGAAACCTTTTTGAAAGAGCCAGAGGTGGTGGTTTGCACACAGTTGTTACTTCATGCTTTTGAAACTATGTGAGATAGTCGGATTTTATACTGGTGCATCTCATTTCAATTACTAAGGTGTTAGAAGTGATTTCATGGAAATCGTCATGGGTCTCAGACTGTTTAGCAACAGCAGCAGCAAACATCTGAACCTCATCTGCCATGCACATGGGCCAAGTGACTCCCAAGCTACCTTGGGTGTGAGAGACTGAAGTTATTCACTATCACAGGGCAGACAGTGGGCTCCAGCTTTCTTGAGGGATCAATCTCGTGTCTACCACTGTCTGGCAAGTCTCTGAGTACAGGATTCAGCCCAAGACACCCCAGAAACAGAGGGAGGAATACATCAGAGACCTCACAGGGTTGTCCTCTGGGGTCAACATCTGTCATTGCAGATAGTCCCTAAAACATAGGCCCTTGGGTATTAATAGAAGCTACCTTGTGACAGGATGTAGAGACAGCAGGGACATCCATGGGTATCCCCAGTGATCACCTTAAACTCAGGCAGACCTCCTCCTGCTTATCACCCAGCTGCCTTACCACATGGCACCCCTACCCTTCAGCATCAAGGTCACCCACAGGCCCAAGGAGACTTTCTCCAACAGAGTTCCTAAAGGCATGACATTCCCTACAACATCTTTTATAGAACCTTGCATCTTGGACACACTGGCTCCAGCCAGCCAGACCCTGCTGTCCACATTTCCCAGACCAACACAGACAGAAGAAAGGGGTTCATCCATCTAGACACTGGGCAGGTGAAGAGTAGGTGTTCAATTCCCTTTGGCCAGGTCTTGGCTGTCAATGTGACTCATCACTGCATTGGGGCAGGCAGAACCTCAGAATCAGACAGCAAAGTCACATTCTGCCAGGGGCTTCTGCCTAAGTCACGGTGGCTGCAATACACATAGGGTGTCTAGTGAAACACTTGAAGTGTGAAGGAGAGCTTTCTGGCAGATGCAGATAAAGCTGAGAAGGGCATTTGCTGGCTCCTGTTCAGCCTCTGTCATCCTCCCCTTCTCCACGAGGCTGTATCCAGCAGCTCACTGCATCCAGCAGCTCACTGCATCCAGCAGCTCACTGTATCCAGCAGCTCACTGTATCCAGCAGCTCACCACGCTGATGAAAAGGCCAAAACTCACAAAGTCAGGCTGAAAGCCAGAAGGAAGAGCAGGACAGTCCTGCCCACAGGATGGCCATCAGTGGAAGTGAACCAGCACAGGACCTGCTCTGCTACCACCCCACTCACTGTCACCCACTCCCAAACACTCCACAGGAATCCTGGCCTCCCCTGGCTTTCCACAGAGCGTGTTGAGGCTGCTCCAGTATCTCCTTCATCGGAATTCTGGCTCCAAACCAGCAATGCTGTTGGTCAAAATTAAAAGGTCTCTGAACACGGGGGCAGAACTTGTCTGGCCCTACCCCAAAGGTCCCATGTCACAAACAGAGAACTGAGAGCAGGGAACTCCATCAGAAGCACAGAACTGTGCACCCCAGGCTTCCTCCCTGACACTTTGACCTTGAACCAGCTCCATCAGCTGCCAGGGCAAAGCTAGACAACTCTGCTTCAAACCATAGCTCCTCCTTCTCATTGGAGTCCCCCTGATTTTCATCAACTTCTAAAAAACTCAATCACAAGTCAGCAAAAGGTCTCAGCCAGTTAAGGGGCTTGCAGTCAAGCCTGACAACCAGAGTTTGCTCCCCAGGGCCCCACATGGTAGAAAGACAGATCTGACTCTCCTGATCTCCATATGTCCATATTGTGACAACCACAATACCAGACGCTCATGTGGCCAACTGTCACCACTTGGCTAGACTCTCACACGGATTTGGGATGCAGGGAACAGTGCTCTCCTATTGGAATGATGTTGGGATGAGTTAGGTAGAGAAAGAGGGGCGGGGCCCAGGCCAGGATACAGGATGCTAGAAATGGGGCCTGCAGAAGACTGTCAGGTTTTGTTTTGAAGACCCATCCAAGGCCTCGAGGGTGTTTGGAGTGTAACATCTGTGGAAACTTCAGGAAAGCTAGAGGCGATTCCAAGGTTTCTAGAACTTACTCCTAGCAACTCTTGACTTCCAGGGCTGCATGGCCCTGACAGAGCTAGGACCTCCTCTTGCCTAAGCTTTCCGTGGGGCTGTCAGCCTGCTGCACTCTCAGGAGCCACTGGCTCACCTCTGGCTCTTGGAGACCAGTCAAAACGAAGGTAAAAAGACAGGTCAGTGCCTACGGGTGATAAGAACAGGGCTTGAGTTTTCTCGGGCTGTGAGGGAAGGTTCCTTCATCTCTGACACTCGTCCACACTTGATAAAATAAAGTGATCTGCTTAAGCATCTCTAGAAATTGATGTTCAAACACATCCCCCCTCCTCTTCCCCTTCCCCCTTCCCCTCACTGTCTGGGATTCTGTCCCTGCTGCCCTGGAGCCACCATCTGCTAAAGGCACAGCCCCTGCCTCTGCCAATACCAGAAACAGTCAGGGTCAGGCAACACTGGGCTTATCCCATGTCCAGGCAAGGGCCCCAAGAGGTTAGGAATCAGACTCTGCCTTCTTCTCCCTGGCCAAGGACACCCCAGGAGCCACTCTCATTATAGCACTGACCACCTGCACCAGGGAGGTCCCCCCCTTACTTCTTGTCACAAGTCAGAGTTGTGGGAAGAGTCCTCAGCACGGGGCAGAGCTGCCTGGGGAAAGGTCATACTCTGTCAGAAGCAAGCTCCTGAGTGGTCTGTAAGGCTAAGGAGAGCTGGAGCTTTTAACCCAGAAAAGAACTGGCCTATCACAATTGGCCGGGTTCCAGAGGGTGGGCTGTCACAGACTCAGTGGCATGTATGCTGGTAGAAGTCTGCCTTCACCTGGGCTGGGTCCTGGTAGTTAATTTTCAGTATGGTCAGTTAGTCATCAGTATTTTCCCAGAAAGACAGAGACCTATTTTCACCCAGGTTTCCAAAAAGAAGCTTATCAACTAGTTATGTAGCACCTAGAACCCACAACTCTCCTCCTTTTAGGTACAGCCCATGATGAAGGAGCATTGCCCCAGCATGGCTCCGTGCAGCTGGCATGCTCGGACATGGAAGAGAGGAGAACTGGGGTCAGCTCTGGCTCCTACACTTGGCCTCCAGGAACTCTACTGCTCACCCAGAGCCATTGGACAATCCTGATTCTCTCTCTGGAACTGTCACAAAGATCACGTAAGACCCAGAGGACTTAGTCCTCAAGCTGCTGTGGTCCTAGCACATAGGCAGATATATACAGAGGGAGCAGAAGTCTCACCCGCTGGCCTGCCCCAGGAACCGATGAGTCGTGTTTGTGTTGGAGAAAAATTAAGGCTGATCACGTCTTGTGCCTAACATGGAGCGACATCTTCTGAGTCTCCACATATTGCTGTTTTCACTGAGCCACATGTAACACTTCAGAGTGCCAAATGCTTTTTAAAAAATAGACCTGGCTCTGAACGGGTGCTACAGAATATAACATGGGTAGAATATGGCTTTGATGAAAACACAAAATGCTAGCCACTCCCCATCCCACCCCCACAAAAAAGGAGAATTACAGGAACTCTGTGGAAAGATACTTTCAAAGACAGGCTTATTCTGAACAAGAGTCCTGGGTGGAGAGTGATGTATGGGTTCTGCTTCTTTATGCCCTGGGTTCAGCTCCTAGTGGGGAAAAAGTCAGGCCACGCATGTTTTCTGCAAAGTGGCAGTGCCACCTGGCTGTATGTGTTGCTCAGGTGTGGTCAGGATTGGCAATGTGACCGTGGCATCAGGGATTTCAGAAGTAGAAGCCACGCTCTGGTAGCTCTGCACAAAACTGACCTCCCACCCATCATCTCTACCTCCTGGTCACCTGTCACCACCCTGGTGTGCAGCAGGTCCAGTCCCTTGCCTCCAGCCTCAGAAGGCTGCCACCCTGGGAGATATAGGGTCACCGTCCATCTCCTTGCTTTCTCCTCTTCCTCAGAGACAATTTCCCTTCCCTGTACCTGTCCGAGCCATCCAGAAGACATTACTAAATAATCAAAGTGCTGGTCAAGAAATCCTCCAGCTCCAACTTGACATGCTTCCATCAGCCCTATGCAGCCTGTGCTGAGTCCAGCCTCTCTAGGACAAGGCCACCCCTTCTCTGGGATATGGCCACCTCTGCTGGCTTCCAAGGACACCTGCTCCATCCATACCTCCTTTCTCCGCTTGCCTTCACAGTCTTCTCTCTGTTTATCTCCATTGTGTGCTTACATTCCATCTTCTTTCATCTTGGAAAATAAAACAAAATACGGAGTGTGAAAAGATGAGAGGTTTCCAAGGGCTTGGGGAAGGGGAGTGAAGGCGGAAGATTGTGAGAGGGGAACTACTCAACGGCTCCATCTGACCTGCATGTGTCAAAAGTCAGGATGTAAGGGACTGGGGAGATAGCTCGCCCAGCAAAGTGCTTATTACACAAACATGATGACCTGAATTCCATCTCCAGCACCCAAATAGAAAAGCTGAGTTGAATCAGGCAGTGGTGATGAGCACCTTTAGTCCCAGCACTTGGGATGCAGAGGCAGGTGGCTCCACATGAGTTCGAGGCTAGCCTGGTCTACAGAGCAAGTTCCAGGAGAGTCGGAGCTATACAGAGAAACCCTGTCTTGAAAAGCAAACAAAAAGCAACAACAAAAACAAACAAACAAACAAAAGAAATAAAGTCAAGAGCGGTGGTGTATACTTGTATCAAGCATTGGAGGGATGGCAATTGGTGGATCACTTGGCTCACCAGCAGGTGGGCCTAGCCAAATCAGTAAACGCCAGGTCCTAGAGAGACCCTGTCTCAAAAAATCTGAGTGGATAATGACTGAGGAATGACACCCAAGTTTGACCTCTGGCATCCACACTCACATATACACATGTAAGTACTCAACTGCATACTTGTAAATTTGTGCACACACAAAGCCACAGTAAACACATGAAGAAATGTCAGACTTCAGTCAAAGATAACACATGATGTTTCATCAAATTTAAGATATGCTCCACACTGACATGTGACCACAAACAGTGGAATTGGGGAAGGAAGACGGGAATTCAGGACTTTCTACCTAACTTTTCTATAAATCTAAAAACATTCTAAAATGTTTGACAGGTAGTCACTGACACCAAGGGAAGTCTCAGAGATAAACACAAACCATGCCTTTCACACTGGCTGACATCGCTCACTTGCACTCCCAGAAGGCAAGAAAGCAGAGAAGAATGTTGACCCATGTTGATGCTGTGTACAAATGCACCCATACAAACACACATACACACACATACATACACACACACCATATAACACATATCACATATACACAAACAACACATCACAATACATACACCATACACACACATGCATCATATCCACATACCCATCACTTATCATATATATGTACATTTATATACATATATACACACATTTCACACCTGTACATACTTCACACACATATGTATATACCATACACATATCACACACACCAGAGAGAGAGAGTGCTAATATTTCACATGATTGACTTTGATCTTTAAAAATTCCTGTGAGCCATGTTTTTAAAAGTAAACAGATTTTATGGTAGACTGTCTCAATGATATCTTGAGGGAATAAGTCCAGTGTTTGTTGAAATATGGGCAGATGAATGAAAAAATGGGTGGGCAAATGATTCAATGGATAAATGGGTGGGTGGGTGAATGGATGAGTGGGTGGATGGATGGATGGATACATGGTTGGATGGATGAGTAACTGTGGGTAGATGGATGAATGGGTAGGTGGGGTTTGATAGATGAATAATTGAAAGGGTGCGTGATGGATGGGAGGTGGGTGAATGGACAGATGAATGGATGAGTGAATGAATAGATAATGGATAGGTGGGTGGAGGGTGGATGGGTGGGTGAATGGATGCATGATGGATGGATGGATGGATGGATGGATGGATGGATGGATGGATGGATGGACTGAAAGAAAATTCAATTCATTTTTTCCAGTGCTGGGGGGCTGAACCTGGGTCCACACTCCTTATTCTAAGAAAGCACTCTGCCACTTAGTTGTATCCCCAGCCCCTTCATTTATTTTTTATTTTAAGGCAGTATCTCTGAGTTTCTCAGGCTAGTCCTTAACTCACTCTATTGACTATACAAGCATTGAATTTATAATCCTCCTGCCTCAGCTTGCATAGTAACTAGAATTATAGGCTTGCAGCATCAAGCCAGGCTACAATGAGCCTTTTGGCAAGTTTTGTTCAGGTTCCCCTCAGGACTTTCTGAAAACAAACAGACCAATGGAATTGTAGAGCCAGCCTGCTAGCGTCAGCCTACTGGAGTGGCAGCAGTGCTTAGGAAAAGGCAGGTTTATGGCATAGAGTTTTGTCCAAATAGAAAGACAAGAACAGAGAGAAAGGGATGGATCTTCTGAAATCTGGTTCCAACACATATGCTCTGACATATGAGAGACACCGTGACAGGAACTGCAAATGGAAGGGCAATTTCTTACCACCCCCAGGAATCTGGGACTAGCAACCCCACACCAAGCCCTGCAGCACAGGGCCCCCGACCCCTCCACCCACTCCCCAAGAACCATAAAAATGTACCCAAAGCCAGGGACCCACAGAATTCTGGAATTCAGCCCTTAGGTAGCCCCCTCCAAGAAAAGAGCATTTCCTGGCCATAGATAAGGGCAGATCACAGAAGCGAAGACAGAGAAGGTCATCCTGGCCCGTTCAGGAGGAACTCAGTCCTAATGCATGGGGACGGATCTGGGACCACCTAGGAGCCACAGGAAAAAAATCTCAGTTGGCCGTGGCCCAGGGTGACACTGGATAATGCTCATTTCTCCAACCTCCTCTCCCTTTAGTCCTCTGCCTTCACATTCGCTGCCTTCCTAGGACTCACAGATAAAGAGTGGTGGCTGGGTCAATCTCCCCAGGCTGTGAGTGGGGCGTGGTGAAGCCAGACCACCAATTCCAGGGTGGGTGATGCCCCTCCGCTCAAAACAGATTGTGTTCAGGTCTGTGCTTGTTGGGATGGTGGGGGTGGCAGGCACGTGAGACTTGAGCTCATCTTTGTAAGATCTCGGGGTGGAAACACATAATCTTTTAATTAAAATTTTACTGAATTTTAACTCGAATTTCCCATCTGCTACCCTAATTATGCCTAACCCTAAACCTAACTTGGAGCCATCTGTGTTCTTATCTCATTATACTGGGGTTATTTGCGTGCTTGTCCAATTCCTTCAGGAAACAGTGAGTCCCTCACCAAATGCGGACATCTTAGATCTTCAGAACCAAACAGATGTCACACATGATGGGTCTCAGAAAGGGTTCAGTGGGCAACTACTTGGTCCATGGGGGTTCAGTCAGATGACAAATGAATATTAGGACACATAAGTAGCTAGATAGGGGCATGAACCCTCCAGCCATTGGTCAAGCTGTGCTTGACGTCATGATTATTGTGCTGTGACAGAATGCTGGCTGCAAGAGCCTCCTCTCATATATTGTGGATTTTATGTAAATTTCTCTAAAAGGCATGGACCATTTTTTTTGGTGGTGGTGATGTGTGTGTGTGTGTGTGTGTGTGTGTGTGTGTGTGTGTGTGTGTGT
>CABHPR010130785.1:18995-32288 GCA_902168415.1 Peromyscus melanophrys
TGTGTGTGTGTGTGTGTGTGTGTGTGTGTGTGTGTGTGTGTGTGTGTTTCAGCTTGCTGGTCTTGAGTAGAAACCAGCCTCCTAGAACCTCATTCTGTGGGTTGGAGCCAGGCCTTTGAAGTCTCTGGGGACAGAGCAGGGACATGGGCTTTGCTGTAACTGCTGGAGTGAGAAGTGCTGTGTCCTTATGAGTCTACCCAACACCTGCTGACCAGCTGGGGCCAGACCCATCTACAGTGAAATGAGCCACTTGTCCCTAGTTGGCCATATGCTGGCCTCCTTCTCTGAGACAGGGTTAAAAGCCTCCCTGGTTCTCAGAGGCATTTAGAGGACCCCTGGGTGCAAAAGGGCCAAACATTCTCTCCTGAGCACTTCATGCTACACATGGCAAAAGTGCAGCACTTCATTTCTTCAGCACCCCACCTCCTTAGACTATGCATTGCACTGTCATCCATGCAGTGGTACTGTGCTGCTGTCCGTGATGGCATTCGTGGAAGATTCTAAGCCCACCAGTCAGAGAAGCTGACCTGTTAGAGAAGCCAGGTTGTGCTTCCATGGAAAGCTCACAAGAGCAGAGAAAGTCGTTTCTGTGTATAACTGCACAACACTGGGCGCCACAGCCAGAGGACAGCCTGAGGAATGTCGCACCAGGTGCACCCAGCACAGGTTACACGCAGCTGCTCTCGGCAAACACTGTCAGCTAAGAACAAGATGTTGATGCTCCTGTGGGTGTGCACATATTCACACAGTTGTGCCACGGTGCATAACCTTTCTGTGCGATCGTGTGTGTGCTTTGGGCTCCTCTGCTGGCCATGGCCTTGTGCACCTTAGAGTCTACCTTTTAGGAAAGCATTCAGCCCCTCCAAAGCCAAACCACCATGGATCGACTCAGAATCCACCTCACTTCCCGTCATCCACACCCATGAGTGTGTCCCCCGAGTGCCCATGAGCCCCCAAGCACACACTCTGCTCATTTGAGAATACAGCCACCAGGCTTTAGGGTGAGAAGAGACCTTTTGAGAACTCTAATTCATAGAGAACATTCTAATTGGAAGAGGGAAGCAAAGCCTCATCCCTGAGTGAAGGACCAAGGATGAGTGTCAACTTAACTATTCCAAGTTGTATCATTCCAACATTCTGGTGCTGCTGGCTTCGGGGATACACTAAAACAAGTGGCTGAGGAACAAAAGCTGAAAGTGCTCCTTCAGATGACCATGAATGAGTTCACAATCTTGGGTAGGGACAAGCAAGGCTTGAGCACAGTGACTTCTCCACCCCATATTGCCGTGAGAAGCCAAAAAGGATTCCAGGCACTGGAGGAAAAAAAAAAAAAAAAGAACTTGTTTATTAGTAGAGAGGAAGGGCTGCTGCTATTCTCAGTGGGAGGCATATTTATTTCTTTGCATGAAGGTATTTCTAAACACAGGTAATTATAAGAATCATTACCCCGTGAACCAGCATGGGAAAGCATATGGTAGCTGATGTTTCATAAATAACCCCTTCGTGCAAGCTCCTGAAATAACGTTTTCCTTGTCTGCCACACCTTGCTGCAGACACCAGAGCCTCCACATCCTTTCATTTGGGAATGCTGGCAGCAAGCCCTTTTCTTCAGGAAATAAAGAGAGCAAGCAGAAAGGCCCTGGCCTCATCATCTCAAGAGATGTGTTGTAGCCATGTAGCTTTCTGTGAGCCACGGACATAATCCATCCACAGCCCCTCACCCCAAAGGAAAAGGTCCTGCCTCTGTCCCAGACCCAGCTGCAGGGTATTGTCCCGGGCTGCAGTTGGGGTAGCTTGTCCCTATCTCTGGGCTTTTCTCATGATAGGTGACAGGGACTCTCCAGAGACTCTCTGTGGTCAGTGAATGATACACACACGTGTATGCATATATGTATATACGTGTTATTGTTGCAGTACTGGGTATTGAGCCAAAAGCTTCACACAAGCTAGGCAAATTCTCGGCCACTGAGCTGTACTCGTAATCCTTCCTTTACTTCATGGTTTTGTCACAGGACCTCACCGAATTAACCATGCTGACTGTGAACTCATCCTGCAGCCTAGGCGGGGCTTGAGCCTGTGATCCTCCAACCTCAACCTTCAAGCCACTGGGGTGACAAGCCTGAGGCACCAGGCCCACCTTGCTTTATACTGTGGACAGTTTAAGCATATGCAAATGGAACAGCAGGCATAATAAACATGCCAGACTGGATCCTAGCTCCAGCAACAGTGACCCAACCCCTTGTAGTCAGGATAGGGACCTTTCCAAGCCAGGAGTCGGTAAGAAATGCCATTGCTCACAAATGTGAGCAAAAGGAGACTTCTGCGCTTCCCCATCATCTACTCTCCTTCCTGTCTCCCTTCCTTCCCTCCCTGCCTTCTCCTCTCTCCTCCTCCACTGGCATTCAGACCCTCCCCATCTGCCAGGCCTGGTCCTGTTTATGCCTTTTACTTAGTGTTCCAAGGTCTTAAATTCCTAGTGTTTGTGGTTTGTTTTGGTTTTGCATGAGTTTAGAAAAGAAACGCTATTTGTAACTTGGGACCACCAAGACATTCAGCAAACATTCTTCCTTTTCTTTCCTTAGGTGTCTCTTTCTCATTGAAAAATCCTTGACCTGCTTTCTGCATAAAGCAAGTCCAGCTAGCAGAGGGGTTTCCCTCTCCTGCTCCCTGATACACTAATGAGCTGACTCCTCAGAGCACTTCTAGAAGTCGGGGATGGGGGGTGGGGATAGGGGTTGGGGGGGGCTTGCCTTCTGCCAACGTCTCCATCTCTACCATCTATTCCATTCAAGGATGGGTGTGGTGTGCTTCAAGGCAGAAGCATGAGACATGCTGCCTATGGCTCTTCTTTTGCATCGTGTGACATTCTCAGGTCACAGACTTTGTCTTCCTGGACACCATCTACCAGCTCCGCTCCTCTTGGACCTGATCCCTCCAGGCCTTCTACACGCTTAGCCTCTCATTCCAGGGACTGTGTGGAAGAGCTGAGGACACACTGGGACTCGTTCACTATACCAACTCATGCAGATCTTTGGGGCCAAACATTTCTTTGGGACACATCTTGTCATATGAGACACTGCTATGTCAGACTCACCTCTCTCCCCCAACTGTGGTGACCCTTCCAGTTCCTGAGTAGCCTGTGTGGAAGGCCCAGCAGTTTCTACACAGCCTGCTTGGCATCCTGGCAGGCTGCTCTTTGGCTTTGCTCAGGACTCTCAGATGTCCCCCAGACGTTGTTGCCCTGCATTCTTGCCTGTCACATCATTCGGTTGCTCCTAGAGAGGTGGCCTTGGGCCATTTCTGGGTCTAGTGCTTTCTGGGGTTGTTTGGGGTGATGGAGCACCTGTGAGGCCCCTCTGGTGTGGGCCCTCTGCTGGGAAGCACTTCAAGACACATACAGGAATCTCTGACCATACAGTACAGTTTGCCCTTTTTTAAAATTTTTTTTAAATTTACATATCAACCACAGTTTCCCCTCCCTCCTCTTCATCTTGCTCCCTCCCCCACCTCCTTTCTACTTCCCCCACCCCACCCCACCCCCCATCCACTCCTCAGAAAGGGTAAGGCCTCCCATGGGAATCAACAAAGCATGGCATACCCAGTTGAGACAGGACCAAGCTCCTTCCCCCTGCATCTGAGAGAGGCATCCTACCACATGGAACAGGTTCCAAAAAGCCAGCTCATGTGTCAGGGACAGATCCTGGTCCCATTGCTTGGGGCCCCACAAACAGACCTTAGCTACACAACTGTCACCCACATGCTCCCTAGCTTTCGGTCTATAGAGTCCATGAGCTCCCATGAGCTTGGGTCAGCTGTGTCTGTGGGTTTCCCCATCATGATCTTGACCCTCCCCCTCCCCGCTCATGTAATCCCTCCTCCCTCTCTTCAACTTGACTCCCAGAGCTCCATTTTGCGCTTTCTTGAAAGCTACCTTGTTGAGAAACATTTGGATTGCTAGTTGCAGGTTCCCATTTTCTACGGTTTTCTTGTAGTTTATGAAAACTCTTTTCTTTCCCAACAGTCTGCCCCATTACTTCCTCGGGGCTTCTTGTTCGTTCTTCTTGTGATTGCATTTGTATTTATAAGCAAGCATGCAGCCCATGTTGAATCCCTCAAAGCTGAGGTGGCTGTCAAAGTTGCCATATATCTGCCCTAGAATCCAGCGTGATTGGAGACTGAATTCTTAACCCTGGTATTCATTTTACCACCCATGAGGTTACAGGAGAGCAGCTACGAGCCTCCTGGGCGAAAGAGCTCCACCACCGGAACGGACCGTGGCTGGAAGAAGCCAGCTGAGGCTGGCTTTGCTCTTCAGCCACCTCTCTATCCCCGATGTCTCAATGGCAGATCTTATCAAGGGTGACTCTGACCAGAGCTCTTGCAGCCTCAGCTAGAGCAGAGGGATGTTGCCTACTGCAGGGAAGACCTGAGGCAGGCAGCAGGCGTTCATGTGTCTGAGGGACATGTATGAGGCGTGTCTTAAGCCTGAGATTTCTCATAAAGGGTGTCTGCCCATGGACAGGTGATGGGGCTGAGGGGTTGGTGGAGAGGAAAGGGCTTTGCTGCCTATGTGCCTCATTCCAGACTGCTTCTTGTGCTGGTGGTTTTCTTGCAGGACCCATCAGTGTTGAAGATAACGGGTGGTGATCTAACGTGAGTACCTGGGACACTGTGGCTGATGCGGCATCCAACTGCTACCCCAGCACTGGCAGCTGATCACATGGTGCCTTGGTGGTTGCTAAGAAATGACTCATGCCTGGGGAGGAGGGTCTAAATAGCACCCCTAAGATATTTTTTAACAACGTGTGAACAATAGGTCTTCTGACATGGAGACTGTCAGGGAAACAAGTTTCTTTCAAGTGTTAGTTACATTTGCTCACCATGGTTACAACTTGGCAAAAATACCATTTTGTATCAATAGGGTAAAGTTTTCTTTAAAAATTACTACTCCAAGTTTGCCTTTTACTCAGACAAATCTATTAACAATGCATGATTGATAAGACCAGTGGGAAAAGTCACTCTCCCAGAGTCCAGGGTCTAGTGGAGCCAAAGCTTGTTGATACTTTTTGACCAAAGAAGCTTATCATCACAGAGCCTGCTCTGTGCTCAGAATCAGAAGGGACCACAGAATCCATGTGCCACCACAGGCCCGGTTCGTGCTCATAGGCAGAAGGTACCCAGACCCCACCGGCCGCTGTAGGCCTTGGCTCCATGTTCAGAAGCAGGTGTCATAGAACTGAGATGTCAAAGGACCAAGTTCCCAGGAAAGATGGGCATGCTGCAGAGCTGCTAACAGTGCTGAAGCATACACGCCCCAGGAAGTCCCACCCCTGACACAGGCTCCATCCAAGAGCCTGGATTTTGGGTAAAAGTCCTATGAAGCAAAACCTCAGTCATCTCATGGAGACTTCAGGAGGGCCCTGAGGAGCCCCAAACCAGTGCTCCAGTTGCAGAAGCTGCTTAAAGAAGTAACTTTTAACTTTTTAGGGTGTAACCATGAGCCAGACTCTCACTCCCCGCCCAAAGAAAGAGGAATGTGGACTGGATCAACCTTGTTCAGACGATCAAAGCCACTGTGAGTTCATGAGTTCTAACAGCCATGTCTGCACAACACACCTGCTAGGCAAGATATACCCAGTATAATAATGGCATGATTGTTATGAGGTAACCAACCACTTTCTGATTGGATTTCAGTTCTACTGTGAGGGAGGGGATTCATGTCTGGTACTGTAAACCTAGTCAAGGCTATGCTGGGGAGGCCATAGGCCGTACAGGAAGGGGAACATAACTACCGTTGTTTTGATAAATGGGCATGCTGTGTCCACCAAACTGCTTTCTAAATGTTTATGCCTGTAGATTAGTGTTGCTCTCAGGCTTAGTCACACAAGTGTCTATTTATAGTAGGAAGATCATGTCAAAGGACACAATCCACCCACAGTGGTGTCAAGCTCAGATCACAAAAGGTATGGATGTAAGGGGAATTCAAACACCACTTTGCATGCTTGCTTTGAGTCACCCAGCAGCAGTGAAGGATGATGGACAAGCCTGATAGTATCCCCAGCATGTGGGAGGGTAGGATGGGGCCCGAGAGGGTCAGGTAATAACAGAAGAGGAGTAAGGCAGAGGTGACAGTGGTTCTTCCTGTGCAGGGCAGTGGGGACCTAGGGTACGAAGAGAGAGAGGACCCTTGAGCTCAGGCCATGGGGGTCTGAATGTGAGAAGGACAGGAGTTGGGAGAGGACCCCAGCCAATTCTTGGGACTGAAGAACAATGCCCCACACAAGACATTGCATCTACCTTTAAAGGCAAAGGCATCATGGAGCTGTCACTTTTTTGTTGTTGTTGTTGTTTTGGTTTTTTTTTTTGTTTTTTCGAGACAAGGTTTCTCTGTGTAGCTTTGCGCCTTTCCTGGAACTTGCTTTGGAGACCAGGCTGGCCTCAAACTCACAGAGATCCGCCTGCCTCTGCCTCCCAAGTGCTGGGATTAAAGGCGTGCACCACCACCGCCGGCTGGAGCTGTCACTTTTAAAGGGTGACAGCGAGAGTGTGGTCAGTCTTCTTGGCCAGACCTTATCCCTCAGAGCTGAGATCTAGGACCTTCAGAGGTGTTCCAAATGAAGGTGGGGTAGACAGGGAGGTGAGGAGAGGCAGTGATTCAGTGGCCAGGCTCATCTCTTCTGCATATATGTTTGTTTACACAAATCCCATAATAAGCTTCTGAAAAGTCCATAGTAGGTGTTTGCTTTTGTTCTGAAAGAAAATGGTATTGGAGTGAATGGGCCCCTTGGCCTGCGTCGCTGGCAGTCACTCTGGCTCTGGCCTGACAGCTCTTTCCACGGGACATTTGTGCTTTTGGCTTTTATGAAGTCATCAAACCCACTTCAACACTGACTGTGCCCGCCTGCTTCCTTCTAAGCACAGCGCAAGCGCAACAAGACACAGCCACACCTAAGAGCGCAGACCGCAGCAGACAGAAGAAGAGCAGGCATGCACAGTGGGCAGATGGAGCTCAACAAAGAGGCAGCAGGGTCAGGGAGAGCTGTGCGGCTAAGGCCTCCTGAGGGGAGAGCAGAGAGAGGAGAGGGCACAGGCCTAAGCAAGAAAGGCTATCAGGAGAAAGGAATGAGAGAGCTGGGTGCTGAGCAAAAGGAAATCCCAGGCATGATCATGAGCAATTTTCACTTTTACATCCAGGTGAAATATCCAAAGACAATGACAAAACATGAAGAGACATGTGGCACTCAAGGGCCCCAAAGGGTGCAGATGATGTGCACCCTTATTCCAAAGCTCCCTTGACTACTAGTCTTGTTCCTCCACAGAGAGACTCTGGACCACCACGGGGGAATCTGTGGGCTGTCTTCACATAAGAGAGTTGGACCCACATAGTCCCCAGGGATGTGGACTTCCTGGTACACTCATCCCCAGCTTTACTCTGGCCCCTCAGTCCCTGTACTGGACATGGAGATCATGCAACTGGTTCCCAGAGTGACCCCCTCAGGAGACAGAGGGAAGGCTTATCAAGAGACTGGAGAGAAGACCCATAAGACCTGTATGGCCTTGTGGATGAGTGAGACCCAGACACCACCTTTTATCCCCCACACACATCCTCTCAGCATGACCCTTATGCAGTACCCACACAGCCTGGAGACCCTACTCTTCACCATCAGCTCCCAGGTGGATGTTTTCTGAGTGTGGCCCTGCTGATGCTCAGCCTCCAAGCATAAGCCAGAGCCATGTAGAAGCCCTTGATTTTAAGCAAAATCCATGCAACATAAAACTTGCCATTTAAGGTGTACAATTTAGTGGCATTTGGTAGTCACAGCATTCTAAAACAGAGGAAGCCCCCACCCATGGCCCGCATCTCCTACCTAGTCTAAGCAGCCTGTCTTGGCTTCTCACACAAATGCATGGCCTTGGGGACTAGCTTCCCTCACTCATCAGTGGCTGAGGTTCACTCACAGGTGGTGGGTATTGGTGCTTCATTCCTTTATGGCTGACTCACCCCCCATCATGTGCACGGACAACAGTGTGTTTGTTCATGTACCTGCTGCTGGTAGACGTTCATGGGCAAGAATCTGAGTTCTGGGCTGGAGAGATGGTTTAGTGGTTAAGAGCACTGACTGCTCTGCCAGAGGACCTGGGTTCAATTCCCAGCACCCACATGGCAGCTCACAACTGTCTATAACTCCCTTTCCAGGGGACCCAAAACCCATGACAAAATACTAATGCACATAAAATTAAATAAATTAATTATTTTAATAAAAAGAGTCTGAGTTCTGTTGTCCTGTGTCTGCAGCTGTGACCAGAGACCTGGTCAATTGGCAACTGAACCCAGAAATCTCAGGAGAAGCTGTCATGATGCTGCTGCCCTGGACAGGCAGCAATGGGCATCAGCTACATGGCACAGCACACAGCCACCCCTTTGGACCACTGCCCACCCCTAGCCTGACCCTAGCAGTGGAGGAAGGCTCAGGAAACATCACCAGGGCATGGCAGATGGCAGGGCTAGAGATTGGAGCAGCTGGTAAGGCAGAGTGCACAGCTAGTAGTTCCTAGTTCCCAAGACCCCCAATCCAACCCGGCCACTCTTGTAGCTCTTAGGCAAAAGGTGATCTCAGTACCTTCCTGTTTACAAACACAGGGAATACTAACACATGGTTTATTATTCTCCGGAGGGTCACTCCATTTTTAACTTGTGGCACTTTGGGCTGGCTCTCTAGTGACCTAGTTCAATAGACGTCTTTAAACCGGATGATCCACGGCCCTGTGAAACAGGCTTCTGCACACATGGGACCAAGAGCAGAGAATGTGGCCTGCAGACCTGGTTCAGGCATGCCACTGCCCTGCTCTAAAACCTTCACTGGGTCCCTGTTGTCCTCCAAACTAAAGCCTTTCCAAGCATGAAATTTCCATGTCCCAACTCTGCTTGCAGCCTTTCTACCAGATCGCCTCCACCCCAGGCATGCCCGGCACTCATGGTTCCTTCCACAGCCTCCAGGGATCTACTTGGTCAGCTGCCCTACCTCGTTTCAGTCCATCCACAGCACAACCGGAAGGCGCTGACGTCAATGGCACCTAATGGAGGGTCACTCTACAACAAGAAGGCACTTCCCTCGTTGCTGACTATGCACTGGTAGCTCACTGTCTGTCTAGTCTTGTTCCACATCATTGATCTCACTTGGGCAGAACCCCATTGACCTTGAGTAGACAGGCAGGCTGCCACTGTCAGCTGGGACCTCAGTTTGCCCTGGGAAGACTGAAGCCCAGCAGGGTGCTGTCACAGTTACATACACACAGGGCATAAAAGAGGTCCCAACATCCTCAGCCTTTCCCTGTCGCCTGGTTTCCTGGAACCATGCTCAGGTTAGAAGCTGGTGCTACACCATTCTTCCTTTGGTCACAAGCTCCTCTCCCTGGAATGTTTCAATTTTTAATCTCTTTAACTTTGCTTTCTTTTTTCACATTTCAGTGTAGGCATAGACGCGTAGACAGAGAAGGTTGGCTCCTGCCCCTCAGCTTGGCAGGAAGTACAACAGGAAGCTCCAGGGACACACTTCCCAGACACAAATGGACACGTTGTCCCAGGTGCACAGTAGATGTGCAGGCTCAGACACATAAGAAGACACATGGTACAGGTAGCTTTGAACACACAAAAGGACTCACAGCCCTGGGTGCATAGAGGGACATGCAGCCCTGGACACATGAGCAGACGCATGGCCTCAGGCGCATGGAGGAACATGCAGCCTCGATCTATGAGCAGACACATAGCTGCAGGCATGTAGAGGGACATGTGGCCACAGAAACATATGAAGACATCTGGTCCCAGATGCCTGAAGGGACATGAGGTCATGAGCGTGCTGACGGACACATGGTCTCAGGCATGCATACTCTGCCCTTGATTCTTGTCACAGAGATTAGTCAAAGACATGATACCTAAGAGAACAGGTAAAAACATGAATCCGGAGATCATAGGACTCCACATGTCACCTGGTCCCATGGGCCCCCTCATCAAGAGAAGTGGCAGGTGACAGAATCATGGCAGGCTCTGGCTGTGCCCACAGAGAACCACCAACGACCATGTGTCACAAGTGCCCTGAGGGCCAAAAGTGCCATCAGGTGGTCCAGGGACATCAGGTCACATCCAGAAGCCAGGAAGGAAGAATAAAGGGCAGGAGAGCTTCCTGGAAACAGAGCAGGCACCAGTGGCTGCTGATGAATGATGGACAGAAGACAAGCACCCCTGTTCTCCCTACCCCCGACCTATCAACACGTTCACACAGCTGGTAAATATTTTTGAGTGCCTACTATGTGCCAGGTGCCAGAAGCCATGGATCCTGTGATTAGTGAAACAGTATGACTTCAGGAGTTTATGGCCCAGAGCATGCAGCGATCAGTGACCAAATGATTCAACTTGTGCATGAGCACCATCAGAAAGAGGAGCTGCTGGAAGAGGGATCCAACCTGCACCAGGGATCTGGATCAGGACCCCCCAAGAAATATGCCTATGCTGAAATGTGAAAAAAGAAAGCAAAGTTAAAGAGAAGAAATTCAAAAATGGAGCATTCCAGGGTGGGGGGCTTGTGACCACAGGAAGAATGGTGTGTTCTGTGGAATGAAAGGAGGCCAGAGTGGCCAGTGTGTCCAGGACAGGGGAGCTGTGGTGGAGACTGGGTTGGAATTTGGAAAGGACATTGTCTGGTCAGGTCGTAGAGGCTTGGGAGCCCTTGGAACATGCCATGTGACAAGGAAGAGGGCTGAAGCCCAGAGAGGAGATCTGGGTGGAAGGGAAGACGGAGCCACAGCAGCATACAGATGGCCCATGGTGGAGAAGCTTCCCATCATGGAGAGAGACTCGGACTGTGCCTGACTAGACCCCAGTGTCTCTAGTAGAACCAGACACAAGCAAGTGAAGACAGAAGGAACAGACTCAGGGCAGATAAGAGGGAGCTGCCACCTGGCTCTGCCAACCCATATCATGCTGCAAGGGTGCTAACTGGTCCTTTATGCAATGTTGTCTTCCTGCAGCCAAAATAATGCCCCTGCCCACCTCCAAATTGTTTCCTATGTCCTCATTATAGGCAGGATCAGTTTCTGTTGCTTTCCTGGCCAGTTCCCCTAACATGGATCAGGGTTCTCCACCCTCAGTTCATATAATGCCTAGTGTGCCCAGGGTGGGGCTCGGTGCCCATCAGGCAGCTCCTAGCCTCAATGGTGGTCCATCCTTCTAGCCACCGTCAAGGGGCAGCCTGGGGTCTACAGAGTGGTGGGAAAAGGAGTCAGGAGTGTGGCATGGGGACCAGAGGCTAGCCTAGCTGCTTCTAAACAACTCCTGATGATTGGATCACATTGTCACTGGACCTGCTCTGTCTGGTACCATCTACACCCTTCACCTGCTCTCATTTCTCCCCCTGACTTGAACGCTCTGAAGCCTGGCTCCCTCTTCTGTCCCCTGAACTCAATGTTTTCACAAGGGCAATTTTAAATGCATGGAACAGGATCCCTGCTCAAAGCAGCTTCCCCCAGACAAAGAATTCTACCCTCCCTGGTTAAGAGAGATCCTGGGACTTCATGGATCTGGAAACAGACCTCCAGGCCCAGGGTTACCAGGATACCATGTGGCATGTCCTCCCTCCATCCCTTCCTTCCTCTTCATCCCTGGAGACTCTAATACCTGTCCACACCCAGGTAGCTTCAGTGAGTCCCCAGTGTTCTTTGCCCAGTTCAGGAATTTCAGTGTTTACGACTGGTTTGTGGTACCTACCACATTGTTTTCCACCTCTAATTCCATTCCACTTCTTTCAGCACAGAGTACTTCCTCAAGACAGACTGTCTTCTCAGCTAGAAACAGCCCAGCCTGGAGCACAGAACACATCAAACCGTGTATCATCAGACTCGAGCTTTGAGCCTTAGATCTTTAAGTCTCCCCTGAACCTAAGGATGTTGTGGAACCTTGTGGCTTCGGAGCTAAGGAGTTGGCTGCCCTCCAGAAGGCAAGTGAATAAATACCCCATAACAACTTCCTACAAGCTCTACTACAACTCACCCTGTGCTAGATCTCACACACATACACACACACACTCCTCACATACAGGTCACACACACACACACACACACACACACACACACACACACGTACCTACCCAAAAAAATCACACACCAGACACACCACACATAACACACACACACACACACACACACACACACACACACACACACATATAGACACACATATATACATACATACCAGACACATGTCCCCCCTACACACACACCTGAATGCTGTCTGTCCTTACAACTCACATATGCCCTGGATAATCACAGGCTACACTGTGGGTGTCTGGGTGCCTTTGGAAGGGCCAACAGTGGCTGCCGTGCAGCCTCCATGAGACTGGGACACGGCATAATCAGGACCAATGACACAGCACTTCCTGCACGGTCGCCTGGCCGCTGTGCTGTAATCAGCGTGTAATTAAGTGGTCACCAGTCACCACGTAAACATGGCTTACACTAGACGCATCTGTAGCTTAAACAGCCCCACAAAGTCACTTTAATTTCAGTGTTGAATGGAAAACAGTCAGTTGGCATGTGCAGAGAACACGAGGTTGGAAATGTGAGGTCCCTCAGGAAGGAGGAGGGCACCATCTCCAGTCTCAATGTCAGGGATGTAGCAGGAATGGGGCTGGGGTCTCCCCACAAGGAGAGCTGGGCACCACACACAGAAGCACCTTACAGATGGTTGAACAGCCGCCAAGTGCTTGGGGACTTTACTGTGACAATCTGGTGGTCCCACTCAACAAGGACCACAAGGAAGCCTTGTCTTCCTCAGAGTGAAGGTGGTTCTATGACTCAGAATTTCTAATCCATTCTGAGGAGTCCTGCTCTTCAGAATGGCCAGGGAACATTTTTTTCTTGTCACCCAAAATCCTGCTAGGAAGGTGACTAATAATGTGATCTCTGACTAGGAGGCCTGCAGCAGCCTGCTGAGCCCAACTCTTAACACCTAAGCATCACATATATACATGCACATGTTTGCACACCATATGCAACACACATCACACATACTGCACCTGTACATGCTACATGCACACAAATGTATATATACCATATACCATGCCACACACACACATCACTTGCACAAGCACAAGCATATAAACACACAGGCGCACACATTCTGTATACATATTGACACCATATGTACTGTAGATGCCACACACTCACATTAGACATATGTACACACTGTACAGACCACACACACACACACACACACACACACACACACACACACACACACAC